>CM018039.1:27959815-28199815 GCA_008638375.1 Nyssa sinensis | reverse complement strand
TATAAGATATGTCAAATTCTTCTAATTCCACTGACCGTTTAACCAATCATCCAGAGATTTCAGGTTTGTGAAGAACTGATTTTAGAGGATAAGATGTGAGGATCACAATAGGATGAGCTTGGAAGTACGGTCTGAGCTTCTGAGCTGACACCACTAATGCAAAAGCTAATTTCTCAATTTTCAAAGTACCTTGTTTCAACGCCAATGAGTGTTTTATTGATATAAAAGACTGGCTTCTAAACCCCTTTTTTCCTCCCTAATCAAGGTTGAGCTGACCGCACTTTTAGACACGGCCAAATATAAGAGCAATTTTTCTTCCAGCAGTGGCTTTGAAAGAAGGTCAAGATAGGCTAAGTACTTCTTAAGTTGTTGGAAGGCTTCTTCAAATTTAGAGGTCTATTCTAGGGCCTTACTCTCCCTCAAAACTTTAAAGAATGGAAGACATTGATCTGTAGACTTGGAAAAATTGGTTTAGTGCAGCTATTCTGCCATTCAATCCCTAGATGTCCTTCTTAGTTCTTAGGGACTCCAAATCGATCAGAGGTTCGATCTGGGTAGGATCTGCTTCAATTCCCCTTTGTGAGACTAAGAATCCCAAGAATTTTCATTCTGTAACCCCAAAGGTACACTTTGAGAGCTTGAGTCTCATTTTGTGTTTTTTCAAAATTTTGAATGTCTGGGACAACTGTTGGACGTGGTCTACCTTCTAAACACTTTTAATAATCATATCATCAATTTAGACTTCCATTGTGTCCCTAATCTAGAGACTAAACATTTTGTTCACAAGCCTTTGGTAAGTAGCCCTAATATTTTTCAGTCCGAATGACATCATGATATAACAATGCATACCTCGTTCTGATATGAAAGCAGTTTTCTCCTGATCAAGAGGGTACATCTGGACTTGATTATATCCAAAGTAGGCATCCATAAAGCTCATAAGTTCATAACTTATGGTGGCATCCAATAGCTGATCAATTTTGGGGAGAAAAAAGCTATCCTTGGGGCAAGCTTTGTTGAAATCTATTTAATCAACACAAACTCTTCACTTGTTGTTCTTCTTCTTGGCAATGACACTATTTGGAGCCATTCGGGATAAAATACTATTGTTATCATCCCAACGTCGAGTAGCCTCCGAACTTCATCACCTCCTCTTTTGTCATACATAAGGGTGATTTGGATCCATCATCAATTTATGAGAGACGAAGTTGGGATCTATACCTTCCATATCCTTGTTCTCCCATGCAAACACCGAGAGGTTCTGCTTCAAGAACTCAATTAGTTCTGCTCGCTCTAAAAAGTACAAAGTTGATTTGATTTGCAAATATTTTCCTTCTACCTCAATACTTATAAGTACTTTTGTAATTTCTTCATTTGGCTTAATCATGCTATCCCTTCTCTTGGGACTTAATGGTTCTTCAATCTTAGAATGACACTCCTTTAGGCTTTTAAGATCTGGATTGGATAAGTCTTCCCCTCTAAAATGGTACTATAATTACTATTTTGAAGGTTTTTCTTTAAGTGTAATGGCGTGTTGCTCCTGAGCTGTTGGCTGGCAACCCTTAATAGTCATCACTCTGTCCTAGTGAATAAATTTGAGGTACTGATGCAAGGTGGATGTGATTGCTCCCATTTGATAAATCCAAAGTCTCCCAATTATTACATTATAAGGAGACTTGGCATCAGGAATTATGAATTCAGACATTAAGGTTTTCTGCTCATCACCTTCTCTAATAGTGGTTGGCAGGTTAATTCTCCTTAAAAGAAAAGTAAGACGTCTATTGAATCCTGCCATGATAGAGATGGTTGTTCTGATATCCTTCTGATCAAGCTTCATTTGCTTGAAAGGCTCGTAGAACAAAACATTGGTAGAACTTCCAATATCCATGATAACCTTTCTAATATCAAAATTGGCAATTTTGAGAAAGATAACTAGGGCATCACTGTAGGGGGGAAATGTACTCCAATAAGGTCCAGCTCAGAGAACTGTATTTAAGGTGTTGTCTTAGTTCTTTTCTCAATGGAAGAGATCTAGATAATGTGATGTCCTGCCCTTGCCTCGTGAGTATACCTCTTTCTAGCCCTATTAAACATCACAGTCATTGCATTGTTGGTATGTAGTACGAAAAACACATTCTGATTTTTTGGCGATTGCTAATCATTCCGGGCTCTTTTTCCTCTAGCCTCTGATCTAGCCTCTTCTGGGGAGTCTTTTTTCTTTTTGGTTTTGTCTCCCGTCTTGGCAGACAAATCGCAATTGCACACGTTTAATAAGGTGTTCGATCTCCTATTTTAGGGCCTAACACTGCTCAGTAGTATGGCCCTACTCTTTGTGAAAGTCACAATATTTGTTCTTTTTCTAGTATCTGGATTGCTCTTCATTGGTTCGGGCCATTTTAGGTTTTCACGTGTTTAGACCTATTGAATGATATGAGTAAGGGAGAAATTTAATGGGGTATATGTTTTATACCTTCTAGAGCTAGAGTTGTTGTGCGCACTAGATACTAATCCTTTATCAAGACTCCAAACTTTCTTTTTTATTGTCCTTATTATCTCTTTTTTGGGGTTGATTACATTTTTGAGCCTATTCTTTGGATTTTTGAAAAGAAGTCTTCATGTCTTCGAGATTGATGTACTTCTGAGCTCTCTTTATGAGTGTTGTCATGTCGGCTGGGAGATTTTTAGTTAAAGAATCCTAGAAACTTCCAAGTCCCAAACCTGAGGTCAAGGCAGCTACCAAGAAAGCAGCATTATAATAACTCATCTTTGTGAGCTCAACATTAAAGTGAGCTATATATTCTCTTAATGTTTCCCCTTTAGATTGCTTAATGGCCAATAAGAACTCTAGTCCTTTTTCTTAACTTTTTGCTTATTAAGAAGCAATCAAGGAATAGTTTGCTGAGCTTATAAAAGTTGTTGATTGAATTCTAGGGTGGTTATGAAACCACTTGAGAGCGGTATCTTTTAAGCTAGTTACAAAAGTTCTGCATATGAAAGCATCAGTAGTCCCATGTAAAGCCATTGTGTGTTGATAGTGAGAGAGATGGTTGCCAGTGTCACACCCCGAATTTCCACAAACCCGGGGAGTGAGTGAAATTGAAACAAGAAAAGTAAATGAGAGATCATTAAGGTGAATTTGATAAATTATGCATTCATTCCCTCATGTTTCCCCAAAATTATAAGTGAAGGCTTGCCATTTAACTTAACCAAGATGGCCTCCTACTATTACTCAAACATTTTTCCTAATTAAGAGCTAAAACAATTTAAGTCATGTTCAAAGGTGACTTCCAAAATAGACCCAAAACATCTCAAAAAAAAATGTCTTGGAATAATGGCTCAAATGGGTCTCAAATACCCTAATGCATGGGCCAAGAATAAACCAAAAATCCTACCTCAAATGGCCCACCACAAATCCTACCTCAAATGGCCCAAGTAAATGTCCAAACATGGCCTTGAAATATGACTAAAAAGTGTCCAAAACCAATACCCAACATGGCTTGATGTAATGGCCAAAAATGGCCAAAAATGGCCTCCAAAATGTAGGGTCAAGCATGTAACTAAATGGCCTTGAAGTGGCTTTAAAATGTAGGTCATAGCATGCCATAACATGCTTGGACAGCAGCTACACAGCAGGCAGGGCAGCAAGGGCCGCAGGAGGGGCAACAGGCATCAAGGCACGCGCGAGTGTGACAGGCTGGCTGGCGGTAGGTACGCGCAGAAGCGCTGCGGCAGCTGGGGTTGACCTGCTCTGTTTTATGCGTTTTCACTGTAGCAACAGAGAGTGAATTTCTGATTTTCTGCATCTTTACTGTTCATGGCTGCAACCTATTTTTCCTATTTTGAATTTTTTTCTAAGTTTTTCAAGCCACTTTTCTTCCATTTTTAGCCCATTTCCTCAAGGTTTCTAACCCTCTATTTTGAACACTTTTCTCACCTAATTAAAAGGTGTTTTACACACTTAATCAATTCTTTAATTTTTTCAAAATTTTGACATAACCTCCTTTGTTTTCTAAGTCTTTTTCCCACCTAATATTCATGATATTTCATATGTATAAACATGTCACAACCCACCCTCACTTGGTGGCCACAATTCATGTAAATTAAACCTGCATCCCTTATTGTCAACATACATATCTATTTGTCTCAATATACATATATATATATATATATATATATATATACACATATGATGCTCATTAAATGAAGATATCCTATATATCATTTCTTTCAACATTTATACATTTAATACACATTTAACCAAAGTACACTACATGTCATTTAGGTTGTAAACCCTTACATTACAAAATAAGTTCAAGATCTATAGTTCACCATTCATCCACATTGGAATACTAGTCTTTTGAGCTTATACCCATAGATACAAAATGTACCCCAAGGGCCAAATGTCTTCCGAGTCCATTTTCCTTCCTTTTCTTCAAGACTTCAACAAGTCTCAAGCACCCGGTGCCTCATCTGTAATATGATATCCCACGAGGGGTCAGCACAACCGCTGGTATGACACAATACTAATGCTAGGAACAAATTTAAGGCATGGCATGTGCAAGTGTACATTTTAAAGCTATTCATACCCCTCCTCCATTCATCAATGCAATGTAAAGGTGAAATACATGACACACACATTCAAACTCTATGCCACACCAATGTCTCGTTTACAGATCGCTCCCGATGGATCTGAGTACCAACACCCATTTATGGATCGCTCCCGTTGGATCTGGGTACCAATGCAATGGCCAATTTTGGGTTTTTCACCACAAGATCTACACCCTCATAATGCATAACACCAAGTGCTCAACTGATGCCATGCCTCCAAGAATTCACACTATACCCACATGCTTTGATTTCATTCTTATGCAATTCAATGAAACATTTCATCAACACATGGAGCATGACTTAAATTATGCCTCTTTCATAAAGTAAAGCATAACTTCAAATTCACAACACTTTGTCTACATGAATGTAAGTCACAATTCAATGAATTTAGTATATGATCAAGTCTCATGTTCATCACTCTAACAATTTCTCAAAGGAAATACAAATACACAAAATACCAACTCATGGAATAATTCATAGCTTTCAAACCACAAGAGTTTCTCTACATGAACATGAGCTAGAATATAATGAATCCAGCATATCAACAAGTTACATGTTCATTACTTTACCAAATTCCCAAAGATCACAAAATACATAAAGCACCAACTACCTTAAATAAATCATAACTTTCCAACTACAAGATTTTATATACATGAACCTAAGCTAGAATACAATGAATTTCACTTATAGTCATGATTCATGTTTATCACTTTTCCAAATTTTCGAAGAACACTCAAGTACACAAAAGTACCTAAACTACCAACTCTAAGTTTTCAAAACAATTACCACCTAAGTGATTTTCTAATATCAAGTAACCACCTAAATCATTCAATCAACACATATAAAAGCAAGGAAACTCAAATCTATTCCTAACTTAGCAAGATATCATACCTAGAATGGTTTTTCTCAAATCGAGGAAGCTGTGTTCACTGCACAACCGAACCAATCAGTGAGAATATAGTCCTTGTTGAGAGGAACAACTTCTTAGAAGGAACCTTTGCAAAAATCCAAGCTTAGATGTGTGTTTTGGTGGTGCCCTTAATGAATTCAGGCCTCGTTACACTACAACCCGTCCCGAAACGTCTCAATTCGATATTTTATTTTAGCCAAAGTTCTTATAATTATTTTAAATAAAAATTTACAAAAAATAAATAAATTTTCGCCTGTGGTCGGGTTTAGCCAAATCTACCCGGGCCACCCAGGATGCCCTTTTGGTCCAATTTTTGAAACTGTCTCTGAATAAGCTCAAATTTTTACAGGAGGTGTATTTTAATATTCTAAGCATGTTTCTCTTCTATGAAATACTCAAAATATTCTTATAAATATGATTTATGACCAAATAATGCATGTTTAGCGCCCTACCGGCAAACAGTGCATGAATAGTTCCCTACCGGCAAAAACAAAAAATTTATCCTCAATTTTCAGGTTTCTACATCCTTCCCCCTTAAAGAAATATTCGTCCCAAAATTTAAAAATATACCTCTTCTTTAAGATCTAGAAAGATCAATACAAAATGCATTGTAGCATAGGAGACGTGCAGCGTTACCTATAGATCCTTCACCTCTCCCTTCGCCAGGCGATGTGGAATGCATTACCCTCTCCCCCCAAAGAAACCTCGTCCACTTTGGGCGGGCGTGCAGTGGCATGCAGACATCTCCACACTCCTTGCTAGGGTCTAGTTCTAATCCCATCTGTAACGGCCCACTCCACATGACACAACGCATAATGAAATCCTCAAACATGTTGGCTTATCAATGCCAATTTCCAAAATCCATCCAAGCATCATGACCCACCTCAATAATGCAACATAAAAAAAAAAATCATCAATGCTTACAAGGATACCTCTAAGTCTCTCATACATGTGATGACCATCTAACTAACATGAAATCAAGCTATGCAGTCATCTAGTAATTCATCATAATGGCATCAATATATGACCTGCACTTCAAGATCAATCCAATCGAGCACATGTGATAAGTCCAGGCTTATACTTCCTCAACATCGATACATGAAAAATATCATGAACCCCAAATAACTATGGCAGTAATGCCAATTGATAGGCCACTTCTCCAACACCTTTTTCCAATCAAGATCTTGCAAGAATCCATAACACTCATGTTGAGTTCTCGATTAATTAAAAGAATCCGTCAATCATATGAAACTTATCACATTAGTTCAACTTCTAACTTGATTTAGTCACTATAATCAACACCACTAGGAACTATTCTACACATCAGATTCATCATTTAATCATCTCTATAAAAGTCATCAAATTGAGTTTTCAACTCACATAATTTTACAATCATGACAAGACATATTATCAAACCATTCTATGGAGAATTCACTTTCCCTACAATAGTAATTTCCCCAAGTAAATCATTAAAATTTTTCAAACTAATTCATCACTATTAGTGTTCACTCATCACGTAAATTTATGATTATAATCCATCATCCATCAACTAGGGAAAAACAAAATAGGCATGCACAGGCCTTACTAACAAAATGACTTCTATTATCAAAGAAAATAATAGAAAACCTCACCCTTGAAGATCAATCCAATCACCATGTGACCACAATAGGAAATAGTCATAACAAAATTCCTAGCACTTTCATACTCTACTAAAAATCAAAAACCATCAAATGCATTATCATAATTCTCAATAGCCAACCACAGTTCAATATGCATATCTATAAGTCACTCCATCCCCGAGACATACCATCTCTAACTAATCTTACATTCCAAGAGTATCCATCAATATTGGCAGTAAATCACAACCCAATATTGATAATAATCCACCATTTCTGTTCACAAGTCCTTAAGCTTCCACAAAATCCTTCCATTTTCAAATTTAAAATTTCCATTCTCAATTTACATGTTAAGAAAAATTTGAAATCATACTCACCACCAGCTTGACATAACCATGACATTCACAATTCACCTCTCTATATCAACAATACTATCATCAACTAATAGTTCAGTAATTTAATTCATCAAGGATAAATTAAAATCTCTTCTACCCTGTATCTAAGGTATATTCCATACACACTCCCACATATGGTTAAAAAAATTTCATCTTCATCCTTTTAAGCTTTCAAGCTTTTAATTCCATGCACTATCTAATAACATGCTCCAAAATGCAACATAAACATATAAGCACATATGTACCCAATCCATGGGTGTATATAAAAATAAAACATGCAATACATATCTCTTACACATCAAAGAATTAACATAATTCATTTATACCCACATACCTTATACATTAAGCAAAAAAAAAAAAAAAATCCCCATACTTAACACATATAACAAATCAATCAAACCTTAGCAAATACTAAAGATGCATTATGTTTTCATCATGTAATTAGTACATACTCATGCAAATTTGCCTTAGTTAATTCATTTTTCCTTGCTGCATTAAATCGTTTTATTAGGTATCTTTTACCTTTTTCCTGTATATAACTAGGTGATAACCCTTCATGGATCACAGCTCCTTTTGTTACTGGGTAATGGATTGGCCAGTCCATACACTTGTAACTCAAAACCTGCTACCAATTCAGTATATTCATTATATAATTTCAAGTGATCCTAACCACATGGGTTTATGACCTAGTATATACATTTCTACATCATATGCTCATAATAGTTAATATTCATGTAATCATTCATACATACATAACATGGTTAAGCATACTTTTATACACACATTACTACCAATCCAGTCTGTTAGATATCATAGTCGTAGTATTGTAACTCCATGAATATCGGGTACTAACCTAGCATACACATATAGAATCAACAAACAACATTCAACAACTAACACGTAGCCTACCACATAAACACTAGGTCTACTATATAGATATAAGCATCTATCCCCAATTCATCAAAAATCAAGCATACCACATATTTTACAATTTCACACATAAAAGTAACAAGCACTCACCTAATCATGTAATCCAAACCAGTCCAATTAAGTCGAGGTCTAACATCTCCTAACTCATAACAATGTCCATCCTAGAAGGATCCATGGACACCTCGTGAAATAAAAACTATCTTCCTCAGGAGTACACACCATCACTTTCCCCCTGTAGTAGTTTACACTTGCCCGAAAAACAAACAACCAATACGTCCTCAATATAATGCCAAAACTAGGCATGTCAAGTAGAATGAAGTCAAAATAAAGAACGCAGTCAGCTATCTCTATCGAGCAATCTCTACAGATTCTCATCAGTATCACACTACCCCAAGTATATTCACATAATTTGCATATTAAACACAAGACTCTTATTCAAAAATTTACTTCACCCAACTCTTAACCTAATATACAATTTTCTTCAAAGCAGCAACCAATATTTATCCTTCATTCAATCATAATTATGTAATCACTCTTACAAACTATGCTAGAACTAGGTTCATAATTCACACCTTAATTTGGCCCATTTTATGCAACTCATTATTTTCACAAGGCTTATATTCACAAGTTCATTTAATCAATCCATTATTCTCATAACAACTAGTATCAATCATCTTATAGGACTAGGTAAGTCAATAGTATTCATCTCTGGGTTACCTGCACAGGCCACCACAAAATAACATATTCTAGTTCAATAAAAAAAATCATTTCAACCCCTAACTTTCAGATTCACATCACTTGAATTTATCAATATTCATCCTAACACAAAGATCAAAATTCAATTATATCATAACCTAAATTTATCCACATCAATCTTTTCCAAACCCTTCAGTGTCTATATAATTCTCCTAAGATAAGAGATCATCAATCATTACCTGATAACCTAACAAATCCTGTAGACATACTTGCTTAATCATAATTTATAAAACTTACGTCAACTACTTCCACCCATTGTTCACAATAAACAATTAACAAATTTCCCCCTAATTCAAACATAATCTTTTGCCAAGAAAACTCCATTTAAGTAATACAATATACACATGTCTAAGTCATGCCAGTTTTCAACTAGGTATCATCAACTAACACATAATCACAACAAGTCATGCATCCAGTAAAAATAACCACATAACACACAAGATCCTACCACATACCACCGATAGCTGACACTAAGTCAAATGCTCTCCTCAAGGGTCCTACAATGTTCAACAAGACCTACCATCGCCAAGTATTCTCAAACTTGAACTCTAATACCAAGCTGTCAAAGGTTACACATTACATAAGGTTTACACAAATTTCAAATCATGCATCAAAGTCCCATTGTGTTCAATAACACCCCACGATCTCTAGGTATTCGAACCTATGCTCTGATACCATGTTGTCACATCCCGAATTTTCACAAACGCGGGGAGTGAGTGAAATTGAAACAAGAAAAGTAAATGAGAGATCATTAAGGTGAATTTGATTAATTATGCATTCATTCCCTCATGTTTCCCCAAACTTATAAGTGAAGGCTTGCCATTTAACTTAACCAAGATGGCCTCCTACTATTACTCAAACATTTTTCCCAATTAAGAGTTAAAACAATTTAAGTCATGTTCAAAGGTGACTTCCAAAATAGACCCAAAATATCTCAAAAAAAAATGTCTTGGAATAATGGCTCAAATGGGTCTCAAATACCCTAATGCATGGGCTAAGAATAAACCAAAAATCCGACCTCAAATGGCCCAAGTAAGTGTCCAAACATAACCTTGAAATATGACTAAAAATTGTCTAAAAAAAAGTACCCAACATGGCTTGATGTAATGGCCAAAAATGGCCTAAAATGGGCTCCAAAATGTAGGATCAAGCATGTAACTAAATGGCCTTAAAATGGCCTTGAAGTGGCTTTAAAATGTAGGTTATAGCATGTCATAACATGCTTGGACAGCAACTGCACAACAGGCAGGGCAGCAAGGCGCGTAAGAGGGGCAGTAGGCAACAGGGCACGCGCGCGTGGGGCGGGCTAGCGTTCGGTAGGCACGCGGGGCTACGGCGGTTGGGGTTGACCTGCTCTGTTTTATGCGTTTTCACTATAGCAACAGAGAGTGAATTCCTGATTTTCTACATTTTTACTGTTCATGGCTTGCAATCTATTTTTCCTATTTTTGAATTTTTTTTCCAAGTTTTTCAAGCCACTTTTCTTCCATTTTTAGCCCATTTCCCTAAAGTTTCTAACCCTCTATTTTGAACACTTTTCTCACCTAATTAAAAGGTGTTTTACACACCTTAACCAATTCTTTAATTTTTTCAAAATTTTGACATAACCTCCTTTGTTTTCTAAGTCTTTTTCCCACCTAATATTCATGATATTTCATATGTATAAACATGTCACAACCCACCTTCACTCGGTGGCCACAATTCATGTAAATTAAACTTACATCCCTTATTGTCAACATACATATCTATTTGTCTCAATATACATACACACACACACACATATATATATATATACATATGATGCTCATTAAATGAAGATATTCTACATATCATTTCTTTCAACATTTATACATTTAATACACATTTAACCAAAGTACACTACATGTCATTTATGTTGTAAACCCTTACGTTACAAAATAATTCCAGATCTATAGTTCACCATTCATCCACATTGGAATATTAGTCTTTTGGGCTTATGCCCATACATACAAAATGTGCCCCAAGGGCCAAATGTCTTCCAAGTCCATTTTCCTTCTTTTTCTTCAAGACTTCAACAAGTCTCAAGCACCCGGTGCCTCATTTGTAACATGATATCCCACGAGGGGTCAGCATAACCGCTGGTGTGACACAATGCTAATGTTAGGAACAAATTTAAGGCGTGGCATGTGCAAGTGTATATTTTAAAGCTATGCATACCCCCCTCCATTCATCAATGCAATGTAAAGGTGATATGCATGACACACATATGCAAACTCTATGCCACACCCATGTCTCGTTTACTGATCGCTCCCGATGGATCTGAGTACCAACACCCATTTATGGATCGCTCCCGTTGGATCTGGGTACCAATGCAATGGCTAATTTTGGGTTTTTCATCACAGGATCTACACCCTCATAATGCATAGCACCAAGTGCTCAACTCACGTCATGCCTCCAAGAATTCACACTATGCCAACATGCTTTGATTTCATTCTTATGTAATTCAATGAAACATTTCATCAACACATGGAGCATGACTTAAAATATGCCAATTTCATAAAGTAAAGCATAACTGCAAATTCACAACACTTTGTCTACATGAATGTAAGTCACAATTCAATGAATTTAGCATATGATCAAGTCTCATGTTCATCACTCTAACAATTTCTCAAAGGAAATAAAATACACAAAATACTAACTCATGGAATAATTCATAACTCTCAAACCACAAGAGTTTCTCTACATGAACATGAGCTAGAATACAATGAATTAAGCATACCAACAAGTTACATGTTCATCACTTTACCAAATTTCCAAATATCACAAAATACATAAAACACAACACTTTAAATAAATCATAACTTTCCAACTACAAGATTTTGTATGCATGAACCTAAGCTAGAATACAATGAATTTCACTTATAGTCATGGTTCATGTTTATCACTTTTCCAAATTTTCAAAGATCACAAAATACATAAAGCACTAACACCTTAATTAAATCATAACTTTCCAACTACAAGATTTTGTCTACATAAACCTAAGCTAGAATACAATGAATTTCACTTATAATTATGGTTCATGTTTATCACTTTTTCAAATTTTCAAAAAACACTCAAGTACACAAAAGTACCTAAACTACAAACTCTAAGTTTTCAAAGCAACTACCACCTAAGTGATTTTCCAACATCAAGTAACCACCTAAATCATTCAATCAACACATATAAAAGCAAAGAAACTCAAATTTATTTCTAACTTAGCAAGATATCATACCTAGAATGGTTTTTCTCAAACCGAGAAAGTTTTCATCACTGCACAGTCGAACTGATCTGTGAGAATATTGTCCTTGTTGAGAGGAACAACTTCCTAGAAGGAATTTTTGCGAAAATCCAAGCTTAGATGTGTGTTTTGGTGGCTTGAAACTTGAAAACCCTAGGTTTTTCTTCACCTTTTCTCCCATGGACGTGTTCTGCTCTATATCTCAGACCAAATAATGAAAAAAATACACTAAGGGGTTGTATTATAGTGGAGGGGCAAAAGGGGCAAAATGACCCTTTTGCCCTTAATGAATTCGACCCTGTTACACTACAACCCATCCTGAAACGACTTAATTTGATATTTTATTTTAGCCAAAGTTCTTATAATTATTTTAAATAAAAATTTACAAAAAAATAAATTTTCGCCTGTGGTCGGGTTTGGCCGGATCCACCCTGAATGCCCTTTTGGTCCAATTTTTGAAACTATCTCCGAATAAGCTCAAATTTTTACAGGAGGTGTATTTTAACATTCTAAGCATGTTTCTCTTCTATGGAATACTCAAAATATGCTTCTAAATATGACTTATGTTTAAATAATGCATGTTTAGCACCCTACCGACAAACAGTGCATGAAT
The DNA here is from genome assembly GCA_008638375.1 of Nyssa sinensis. NCBI lineage: Eukaryota > Viridiplantae > Streptophyta > Magnoliopsida > Cornales > Nyssaceae > Nyssa > Nyssa sinensis. The sequence goes on along the minus strand of CM018039.1, from coordinate 28,186,734 downwards.
AGTGCCTTACTGATAAAAATGAAAAATTTATCCTCAATTTTTAGGTCTCTACAGCCAAGGTCTTTAGCATATTTAGAAGCATATTCAGGTCTCTATAGCGTGGGACTTCGGGTGGTTGAAGTCTTGGTGTTGTTTGATTGGCTCTAGAGGTTGTTGGAATTGATATCCTTGTCCTGCTTTGATTGTAAAGACCGAAAAAATAAATAGGAATAAATTTTTTTTATATATAAAAAAAGGCAATATTTGAATTTTCTTAAATCTTATTTACTTTTAATTTAATTAGATCATATTATGTGAACGTGTGTTTAAGTGGACAAAATAAAGAAAGAATAGAAAAGAAAAAGAATAAAAAGAGGAGGCATAGTGCAACGTGTTGTTTGGTGTGGTAGGTGTGATTTTATATATTATGTAATGTATATATATATATATATATATATAATATGAGACAACAAGCAAGATAAAGGAAGGAAAACAAGAAAGAAAAAGTAAAGAATAGAAAAGTCAAGTATAGGGGGGCGGCTAGGAGTGGAGCACAACAGGGACTGTTATATAAATATATTGTATATGTGTGTGTTGTATGGCAGTACGAGTGTGGCGTGCAAAAATGGATAAAGAGCGGAGGAAAGTCAAAAAGGTAGCATGTAGTAGGAAATATTGTATATTTATATGTACGTGTGTGAAGGGCGATGCAAGTGTGACGTTGCAAAACAAGGAAAATTGAGAAAGTGGGGCGGTTCAGAAAAATTTATGTGTATATATATATATATTGCATGTGTGGCGGTGCAAGAAGGAAATGTTAGTATATATATTTATTGTGTGTGTTTAGAGCAATGCAGTAAGTGGGATAATTATATATATATATATATATAATATTGTGTGTGTGCTTGTGGCGGTGAATGAGCAGCATTATAACAGAAGAAAGAGTAAGGAAATAGAAAAATAAAATGAAGAAAAGAGAAAGAAAGAAATTGAGGTAACATCAGCTACTGAAATCCAGCAGTAGTAGCAACAGCTGTGCAGGAGCAGCGTTATAGCAGAGAAAAATAGAAAAGGAGAAAAGGGGAGGAGGAGTGAGCAGCCGAGAGTGAAGATCAGCGTAGCAGGAGCTACTGTTGGGAGAGCTGATTTGGTTCCTGAGATAGATTGAAAAAGAAAGGGGGAAGGAGATGGCAGTAACAGCAGGCGGCTAGCCGACAGTGGTGGAAGGCTGTGATTTTTGGTGAATGGCTGCAGTTGCTGTCAGGTGCGGTGGTGTGCATAGAAGATGACAGTGGTGAGTGGTTTTGGTGAAGAGGGTGGCTGGTTCATGAACAGTGGTGCAGCAGGGGTTCAGCAAGGTTTAGTTGGCTCATCCTCAAACCCGAATAGGTTTTCTTCATTGCCTGGTTCTTCTTCTGCTCTGTCCAACCTTGGGTTTAGGCTGCCTTAGCCGTTAAAGATAGAGTCGTTGATATTGGGGTTGTGATTGTTGTGATGAAATTACAGCATCTAGAGTTATGTAAAATATATATCCGTGTGGGTATGTGTATGTTTATGTATCGTTGGATGGGGGATCGAGGAATCTGATTCGCATAAGGAGGTTGGCTGGTATTGTAAATTAATTGGGAGAGTTACAGTTGGGAGCAGCTGTTGAATGAGGATGTTGCGGTTTTGCCTGTTATGGCTTTCGATTGAGTAAAAAGTAGAGGGGAAATTGGATGCAATAGTTGTGGGACAGCAGCAGTAGCGTTGTAGTAGATATGCGTGTATCAGGCAACATAATATTGATACAGCCAGGTTAAATTAGATTTACTTTGCCCTACTATGCTTTTAGTTCTGTCTACAGTGATATAATTTCCCCTATAGCCATATTAGACCAGTTGCTGCACTATGATTTTTGAGCAGTTGTGGACACCAATATTCATGTGTGTGCAGTGGGTTGTGGAAGCTGATGGTGTGAGTACGGGAATAAAAGGACATGGTTTGGGGCTTGTGACACTCAACTACAGCCCGACAAGGTTAGAATTAATTATTGGTTAGTTAATTCAGATTTGAATAGAACTTTGTGAAATTATAATTATGCCCAGAATTTTGGTTTAATTGTGAATAGACCCAAGTAATAAAATAATATTTAATTTAAATGCTTTAAAGAAGGGAAATTACTAAAATAACCCTGAACCAAGACGCAGTCAAACGGATTCGGAATAAAATAAAAGAATAGTGAAATTTTATTATTTCGAATGTTCTGGACTCAACTGTGGAGTCCGATTTGTGAAAATATGCCTCGAGAACTAGGAACCCGTGAAAGTGTAAAATGACCGTTTTGCCCTTTTTAATGTAGATGTCCAAACTGAATTCTGCGAAAGCGTAGACCGACTTTTTTCGACATTCCGGACTCAATGGTAGAGTCTATTTTAGCAAAATAGAAACTCATAAAATAAAGACATAAAATTTAATGAATAGCATAATTTAAGTAGAAAATGAACTGAGTTATATTTCATGATTTTAGGAACACTAAAAGGCAAAGAGAAGGTGGTTTGACCTTCTGCATTCTTATTGTTAGTTCCACTATACTACGAGTACGACTTCTTGGGTTGAGACAAACCCGTCAGGTATGATATATTGTGCTAAGTAAGGAATAGGATTAAGTTAGGAATGCATTGTCATGTTGACTTGATGATTCACATGTTTGTTTGATTGGTTATATGCACATGGGTTTCTTATTATCTTTCTGGAAGTTTGGGTAAGTGATAGATGTGGATCATGACTATATGTATATCGCATGTGTTAGCATAATGGGTGAATTATATTTTTCGAGAATTGTTGAGATTATGACATATGTAGCTTAAAGAATGCTTTTAAATGGACTATGTATAACATGTACCCTTGATGAAGGGATTTCGAGATCGGAATGTTATTGTGTAATACGTCGTCTAGAGCATGGTTCATGTGTGGATAAGATGCTTTGCTTATATGCTCCTCATTGCCCTGTAGAGATATGATTTGTCTTATGTGTTGGTGTTGTACGTAATTTATGTTTTTTTTGGAGAGTTGTTCAGATTGGGAACACATGACTTGAGCATGTATTTACGTTGATCATATAGTATATACTTTCATGTGAAAGAGGTTTTATAATTTAGATACTGTGGTTGCTTTAAGTGGAATGGGTTATTCGAAATATATTCCATGTGTTAGAAGGAAGTGTTTCATTGGGATTGTATTAGTGCATGATGGAATCAAGGCTTATTGGCATGGTGTGATTCATTGAAAGCATAGTGTGGGTTAAGCACTTGGTGCCGTGCATACATGGTACTCAGCTTCCATCGGATGTGTTCTGAAAACGAGACATGGTACTCAGCTTCTATCGGATGTGTCCTGAAAACGAGACATGGTACTCAGCTTCCATCGGATGTGTTCCGAAAATGAGACATGGTACTCAGGTTCCATCGGATGTGTTCCGAAAACGAGGCATGGTGTATGGCATAGAGTTGACATGATCACATAGAGTTGACATGGTTATGGCATAGAGTTGTGTGGGTGTTTTATGGGCATTGTCATTACATTGCATGGGAAATTTGGATGGCATGTGGGTTATTTCTATTACATAGTATGCACGATTTGGAAGGCATATGGATTATTATAATCACATTGCATGGATGATTTAGAATGCATGTAGAGATAAATGTACACTTGCACATGCCACGCCTTAAGTTACGCTAATGAGTTGGATGACATGTAGATTATTGCTAGTGCATTGTATGATGATATCGAATGACATATAGACATAAATGTACACTTGCACATGCCACGCCCTTAATTTTGTTCCTTGCATTAGCATTATATTATACAAGCAGTAGAGCTAACTCATTCGTGGGATAACACATTACAGATGGCGCTCTCGGCACTTGAGACTTGAGGAAGTCTTGCAGAGTGGAGGAGATATGAGCTTAGGAGGATATTTGGCCCGTGGGGGCATATTTTGTGATGTAGGGCTTAAGCCCAAATGACATGTTAAATGTTTTTTTTATTGATTGTGCTTTACATGGATGTACATTGAAGGAAATGAATGTAAGTTGGGTTGAATCCGTTAAATTGTCCTTTATTTTATTTTCTTTCAGTTTCGTTACTCGCGCCTCGGGTTCGCGGGAATTCGGGGCGTGACATATATAATGCATGACAACACGAAATGACGGTATGCTTCTGCCCAAAATTGTTGATGATTAGGGGCTAACCCCCATTTGGGTGGTACCATGGGGGTGTACCGGCGGCTGCACATTGGGCAGCTCTTCATTGTGGGGTTCTTCGCTCATGGTGGTGGTAGGAGGTCGAGGTTTTCTATGAACAACGTTGGTTGGGAGAAGAGGGTTGTTTAGTTGGTTTTGAGCCAATAAAGCCAAAGCCTTGCGACATGGATGTGAGTTGTCCCTGCATCTTGTTGAACTGTTGTTGAATCTGATCTAGCTGCTGTTGTAGATGAGTGGGTGTTCGTTCTCTTTCCTTTACCAGTAGGGGGCTGATCTTGACAATTCTGAGGGTTTGTTTTGGGACGAAGGTTTGGAGTCATTAGTTTTTTAACAAAACAAGTTTAGTTCCTAATGTAAAATAGGGAAAACGATCGTCGTTCCCACAGACGACGTCAAACTAATGTTGCATTTTTTTGGTTTGGAGGCTTCTTCTTAAGCTGTCATGAACTCGAGGTCAAAGGGCCACTGGAAAGGCTCCGATGGTAACCGCTCCGATGATAAAGTTAGTGCAGAAATTAAGATAGTAATTCAAAAAACGAATTGAATATGAATCAAAAGACGTACCTTAAGGTCTTATTTATAGATTGTAAATCTCGTAAATTGAGTAAGATTAAGAATCATAAAAGTAAAAATATGAAAATATGATAATAGTCTCCATATTGAATTCTGTTTCTTTATTCTGTGATCAATAGTTTACAAAAGACGATGATTAACTCTGAATATTTTGTCACTTTACTTTATATATTAAGAAGCCGGACGAACGATTATTTTTGTGATCTATATACCAAAAAATTTTGGTGAACACGTGTCATGTTGCGGGTACAGTGATTAAATTGTGTTATATCATTAAAGATCCGAATACGTGCCCTTGGGACATCCGACAAAACTGAAACTCACAATCCCACGAAAGCAAACACACGCAATGGTCTTTCTGTTTGCCATCAAATCTCTCCCCGTGCGTGCGTCTGCTGCTGTGCAAGTGAGCCTCAAGGAACCAAGCATGGTCATGAAATCAATTCGAAAGATTCGTATCTCCTGCGCTCCTGCCCTCATCTCCTCTCCCTCGAAACCCATCTCTCCCATCTTCTCACCCAATTACTCTTCTTCTTCTGATATCAATACAGAAAGTTTGAATAGTCTAACTCAGGAAGAGCTCACTGAGATCAACCTCCTCATCTCTCGTCTCTGCTCGTCGAACCAACTCCCAGAGGCAATCCGCCTCGTTGACGCTGCCCTCCTCACAAACCCACCTCTCAAATCGCTCTCTCTTCCCATCCTCATTCACCGCCTCTCTGCTGAGGCCGACCTGATCCAATCCATGTCCTTACCTAAACCGCCTCAAGCACAACCCTCGAGCTCACCCGTCACTGCTACCCATCACTAAAATGCTCCTTTCTTCGTACTTCAAGAAGTGTAAGCTAAAAGAGGCCATGAAACTGTTCAATTGGATGTCGAGGTTGGATTCGCCCTTTGCGCTCGATTCGGTTGTGTACGCGATTATGGTTAGTGGGCTTTGTAGGAATGCGATGATTTTGGAAGCTTTGAAAGTTGTTCGGGCGATGATGGGTGCAAATATGGTGCCGGGTCCAGAGTTGCGGACTCAGGTTTACAGGGGTTTGTTGAGGGAGGCGAGGATTGGGGAAGCACAAGAAGTTGAATGAAGCTTTGGCTTCTATTGAGGATGGAGGTGAGAGCTTTGAGAAGGTGTTGGCATTACTTGATCAGACAATTACCAATTGGATCGGGTAGAACTGGTAATTTTTACAATTCTGGGTTTCCTATGCTTCACTTGGAAAATGAATGTGTATAAGTCTATTTTTTTTTACCAAATAAAATCTTGGCAAGCATTTGAAAATGGCTTTACAATTCTTGTACTGGATTTTATTAGAGATGATTGGACTCCTCCGTTTACTTACTGGTTATATAGGCTATACTTTTGATTTATAGTCCTCGTGCATATCTAATTTATAATAAATTAAAACAAATTAATTATGTATCAAGATAGAACCTATGCCCATCGATTACTTTCAAGGTAAACTACTTAATTAAAACTACACCCAGGATAACTATTAGAGATTTATAAGCATTACATATTCACAAAATAGTTCTGCAAAAGACTTTTCCTTAGACATTTTATTAAGTTGTTTCCCATATTCAAACCATTGAGATTTGGGATAGTTTGCAGTTTTTTTTTTTTTTTTTTTCAACTGAGTATTTAAATTTGGAGAGTAAAATAAAGATGTAGAGGGGGGAGGACCGGAGGGGGTTCTTTTGGAAAGCAGGGAGAAGAGAAAGAAATTGCGACCAACTTAGGGCCTGTTGGTTGTGATGTTTGAGCGCCAGCTTATACGTTGGGGGCGCCCAAATGCCCCTATCCAAAATGTACGTATTTTGTAGTTATGATGATGCATTATATGATGCAATTGCTTAAGGTGAAGGTGAAAGTGCAGCTGAAGGTGAAAGTGATGGTGATGAAGACGATGATCCTCTTATAGCAAAAGGGTGTTGTTACAACAGGTCCACCACTCCAAAAAGTAGTTGTTGTGCAAAGAGGTAAGAGTTTTGGCACTACCCTAACCAAACTTATGGAAACTTTTTCTGAAGTTCTAAGAAAAAGGTGGAAGCGGCGGCAAAATTTTTAAAAACTTAGTTTTAGGTGAAAGCACACAGAATAGCCCCGAATTATTCTTTTCAATTCAAAACACGAATTGAACTGGAATTGTTGATCTAAAATGAAAATCCAAATTGACCAATTATTAAAATTGATTACTTTCATAACTTAATTATGTCCAAGTGATTAATAGTGTGGAAAACAAATACATAAGTGTTGTAAATATTGATTGTAAATGTTGACTTTATTTGTAACTTAATTTAGGCATTAGGTTGATTGATTGATTGTAGAAATTAATTTATGATAATTTCCTTATTTACTTGTAAGCTGTGACTATAAATATTGACCTCCTAGAGAGAAGAATACATCTTTTTCATTTTCTAAAATACTTTCGACATGGTACAGAGCATATTTTATAAACCGTAGTTTTCGCTTTCTCGGTCCTCCCCTTATTGGTGCCTCTCATCTCCCTCAACACCTCTTGACCTCTTCAGCCCAGCCTCTCATCACCCTTGGTAGAGCCTCTCGGCTCCTTCAACCCAGCCAATCTCGGCCACATTTTCTTGTTTCCCAAATCTTTGCTCTAGCAAGTTTTTGGTCCTATCATGACTGATAAATTGGATACCAAAGACAACAAAGAGTATGATTCTATTCTTCAACGAGTCAATGCCTCTTCTACATCTACAATCAATTTGGTCTCTTCAGGTAACACATGTCTTCATTCTTCTTGGATTCTTGATTCTGGGACGTCTGATCATATGACAGGTAACTTGTCTCTTCTTTCTAATATTTTTCGTCCTTTTTTTCACTCCTTTGTAATTATTGCTAATGGGGACTAAAGCTTGTGTTTAAGGAATTGTTAGTGTTTACACTTCCGATCTCACTTTTTCATTTGTTTTATACATATTTCAATTTCCTTTCAATTTGCTGTCTATTCGTAAACTTATCCAGTCTCTCAACTGTTCAGTGACCTTCTCTCCCTCTTATTGTGAATTTCAGGATCTAAAGACGAAGATAATGATTGGTGGGGGATATGAGAATAATGGATTTTGTTACCTTCAGTCATGTTGTCAGTCGACTCCTTCTACTCTAAATTTCGTTGTTTCTCTTTATCAATGGCATTGTTGCCTTGGACATCCGTCTTCCGCAAATTTTCGTCACTTAGTTTCTATTTTATTTGTTTTTTCTACTTTTAATTATGAGACATGTGAACTTAGTAAGCATCATAGAGTTTTGTTTCCTTTACGTGCTGACCCCCCTTGTTTCCAGTCTTTTGTACTAGTTCATTCTGATATTTGGGGACCATCTCGGACTATTAGTTTATGTGGTTCTTGATATTTTGTTACTTTTCTTGATGATCATTCTCGTTTGACATAGGTATATGTGCTTAAAAATTGTTCTCAATTTTTTAATGCTTTTTAATCCTTTTATGTTGAAACTTCTAATTAATTTAATGCCAAATTGTTAGCTTTTCAAACTGATAATGCTCAAGAGTATAAAGATAGTTATTTTAAACAATTTCTTGAGTCCAAAGGCATTATACACCAAACATCCTGTGTTACCACCTCCCAACAAAATGGGATTGTTGAAAGAAAGAACAGTCCCATCCTTGCTATAGCTCGTGCTCTTATGATCCAGATGTATGTTCCCAAGTGTTTTTGGGGGATGCTGTCCTTACAGTTACGTATCTTTTAAATAGGATGCATTCTGACATTCTATATGAAAAATCACTTTTTAATATCATGTTTCCTGATAAAACACCTTTCTCCATTTCTCCCAAAGTTTTTGGATGTGTGCATAACTTGTAGCCTGGTTGTGACAAACTTGACTCTCGTGCTTATAAAAGCATATTTCTTGGTTACTCATGCACACAAAAAGGTTACAGCCTTACAGGTGTTACAGTCCTATCTTACGTAAGCATTTTGTTAGTGCTAATGTCACTTTTTTTGAGATTATTTCTTATTATTCTCCAAAAGGAAGTCAGTTACAGGCACCATTATTTCCTAACCTTGTTTTACCTACTAGTGTTCCTACTCACACTCCTTTTTCTCAGTTGTATGTTCGTCGTCACCAGGTTATAGGTCTGGTCACTCTTCCTACTGAACCTTCTCTCTCACATCCTCCACCTACCTCACCAGTTTACGGATCTATCTTATTCTTTTGACTTTGATATTGATCTATTCATTGTAGTCCATAAAGGTACACGTACTTGCACTGCTCATCCTATCTCTAACTTTGTGTCTTATGATCATTTATCCTCTTCCTTTCAAACTTTCTCTTTGTCCCTGTTATCTCTCGTTGTTCCTAAATTCTACAAGGAAGCTCCTTCCCACCCTGGTTGGCAGACTGCAATGGAAGAGGAAATGCTTGGAATTAAATCGTACTTGGGCTATTGTTCCTAAACCTACTGGTGTTAAAATTGTTGACTGTCGTTGGGTCTTCACAATCAAGCAAAATCCTAATGGTACTGTTGATCGGCTGAAGGCTCGCCTTGTGGCCAAAGGTTTTACCCAAACCTATGGCATTGATTACATCATCAGGTTATCTTGAATCCTATGTTAGTGATGTGACTATCTCTGATGTCTCCCATTCGTCAGATTCTTCTGTTACTCTTCCTTCTATTATTCATACTTACACTCGTAGGAGCACAACTATCTCTTCTACAGCTACAAGTCCTTCGCCTATCTCCTCTGACTCTCAATTAGGTTCTGCGGATGTGGATTCCATTCCATCTCGGTATCCTCATTGTATTCATAAGTGTCCAGATAGGTTTGGTTTCTCTAATTCTTGTTATTCTGCTGATTATTGTTCTTTCTTAGCTTCTATTCATCCTTTATCTGAACCTACATCCTACAAGGAGACTTGTCCTGATCCTCTTTGACAATAGGCTATGGATGAAGAGCTTTCTGCATTGCATAAGACTGGCACGTGGGACTTGGTGTCCTTACCGTCTAATAAACGTGCGGTTGGTTATAAGTGGGTTTATAAGATCAAGACAAGATCAGATGGTACTATAGAACGGTACAAGGCTTGATTGGTGGCCAAGAGATTTAGTCAAGAGTATGGCATTGACTATGAGAAGACCTTTGCCCCTACAGCTAAAATGAATACAGTTCGCACAGCGATTGCAGTAGCTGTTGTTCATCAGTAGAGTTTTTCTCAGATGGACGTCAAAAATGTTTTTCTTAATGGAGACTTTGTTTAAGAGATTCCCCCTCCTGGTCTCCCTCATAATCCTGGTGAAGTTTGCAAACTACGAAAGGCATTATATGGTCTCAAACAGGCTCCACGAGCTTGGTTTGACAAATTCTCTGTTGTTGTCTATGATTTGGACTTTCATTCTAGTGATCATGATTCTGCTCTCTTTTCTTCGTGCTACTTTTGCGGGGTGCATTGTTCTTTTACTTTATGTTGATGACATAATTCTTACTGGTGATGACAATTGGAATAGAGTTGTTAAAATCGCAATTGCAAGACTATTTTGAGATGAAAGATTTGGGCTCTCTTCGTTATTTCTTGGGTATTGAGCTTGGCACTTCTCGCAAGGGTTATCTTCTATCTCAGTCCAAGTATGCGTATGATCTTATTCAACTAGCCCGTTTAATAGAGAGTCAGATAGTTGAGACCCCATTAGAGCTCAATGTCCGTTATTCTTCTTCTGATGGGGTTCTATTGTCTGATCCTATCTTATATCGCACTCTAGTTGGGAGGTTGGTTTATCTCACTATAACTTGCCTTGATATTGCATATGTTGTTCATGTTGTTAGTCAATTTGTTTCTTTTCTTACCATAGTTCACTGGGTTGTTGTTCTTCGCATTCTCCGCTATCTTCGTGGTACATTGTATCAAAGTTTATTGTTTTCTTCTTCCTCTTTCTTGGAGCTTCGAGTCTATTGTTATGCTGACTGGGCTGGTAATAGTATGGATAAAAAATCTACTACTGGCTTCTGTGTTTTTCTTGGTGATTCTCTCATTTTCTGAAAAAGCAAAAAGCAGGCTGCTGTTTCTCACTCTTCTGCTGAGATTGAATATTGTGTAATGGCTACTACTATGGTTGAGATTGTGTGGTTACGCTGGTTGCTTGTTGATCTTGGCATTACTTTGTCTGCTCCTACTTCCATGTATAGTGATAACAACAGTGTCATTCAGATTGCACATAATTCTGTCTTCCACGAGCGTACTAAGCATATTGAGATTGATTGTCATTTTGTGCGTCATCATCTTCGGCTTGCACAATTTCTATTTCGTTTCTTCCTTCTATCTTGTAGTTGGCCAACTTCTTTATGGAGTCTCATACGGTTAAGCACTTCTATTTTCTGCTTGACAAACTCTCGATGCTCTTTGTCGCTGCATCATGAGTTTGAAGGGGGGGGCTGTTAGAGTACTATTATTATAAATTATTAGTTAGCCTCATTAAGGGTATTTTAGTACTTTTGATCTTTTGTTAACCCTACTATAAAGAGTTTTTTATTATTTTCTCTTGGGACTTCTGATTGATTACAGACTATAGTATTTTGGCTGCCATTTCTTCTTCTTTTCTTTTCTCTATTGAACCAAAGTTTTCACCATACAATAACTGCCTACTTCTGCTCCATCTGGACTCTCTGGAGATAGTTCCCACAGATTTGGTATGCAATCTCTTTTTTCTAATTAAATATTCTTAAACACCATATTGTTTTAGCTAATAGGTCATCTCAACTAGTCCTTGGGACAAGTGTTCTTGGTTGTGCTCTTTCCTTATCCTAATCCTTCTGTCTTTATGCTCTTGGTTTTTCAATTAATTTTCTTTTTGCTAGTCAATTGACTAAAAAATTTAATAGTCACATCCCGAAACGCACCCTATGTGGATTGTGGATTGCGGATTGCAAACTGCGAGCAGCCAGAAGGCCTTCAATTCAATCCCAAGTTAAATTGCATTCTCAAACGATTAGTTGGCAGCGGAAGTTCTTAATTTTTTTTTCTTTTTCTTTGAAATGAAATGAATGCAATCACACTTGGTAGAGCAAAGTTATCACTAAATCACATTTATACAAAAGTTTTACATTCCCATTTCCATAGTTTAACCCATTTCCATTTCACAAAACGTATAGGGCTTTGACTACATTCTATTTACAAGAATACATCTCATAACAAAATAAAACCACTAGGAGTCATCGTCTTGTCCAAAAATTAGCTAGCTCCTTGAGCTCTATCAAAATATCCCCCCTCCCCCCCCCCCCAAAAAAAATATTGGCCCCATCTATCAATTTTAATTATCTGTAAAAAAAATATTTGGAGTTGGTGTGAGCTAACGTAAGCTCAGTGAATAATCATGGTACTCTGTTATGGGTTTTAGACTAATGGAGTTTGGTGGTTAAAAGAAAGTTAAGCAATTCTCCATCGATCTAGGTTTTCAATCAATCAATGTGAAGCATTGAAATGATTTTAATGTATCAATCGGGTTCTAAAACAATTTACAATACGATACATTCGATTTGACAGTTTCACTATAGACAATTTAGCAATTAGTTGTAGAACTAGAATAACAATTTGCTAGAAGCAAGATAACAATTTCAATGCAATGAAAGTTATGCCAAAATGCAATAAGCTTTCCAATTAACAAGGAACATGCCAATTCTACAGTGAACAATGTGGTTGTTGCCAGGTAAATCAATGGCTACAGTAGATAGCCCAATGTAGGCCTAATAATGACGCGGTTACTATGCAATCCCATACACTAGGTGTACGTGCAAGTTTCACTTTTGGTGAGCGATAACACATCAAAACTATATAATGGTGTGGTAAAAAAATTTAAAACAATTAAATAGATGATTTGAAATAATTCAATCAATTGGATACAATTTTTATGCTTCACACTCTAAAACTAAGTTCTTTGGGACAATAACAGTACGATGATAAAACAATTGCAGTTCAATCAATAAATGATGGCAATTTGATCAATAAATGATGATAAATTGTTCTTTAAAACAATGGCAATTCGATCAATAAATGATGATAAATTGGCTCGATAAAACAATTACAATTCGACAGGACGATAGCAATTTCTTCAATAATGGAAGTGTGATAAAAGTATAATTATAGAACATAGAGTGCAAAAATCCGCACTTCAAAGTAACATATTATTCACCTGTAATCCTTATCCAGAGATTCTTAGCTGTCTTTTCTCACTGTCCTTTGCCTTTGTTGTTCCAATAATAGCAATTAACAATATTTAAGGCATGTCTAATCATAATTTCCTTAAGACACAGCTAGACAATTTTCTTAACCTAAGCAAATCTCATAACTGGGCTCAAAAGTCCTAAAAACCTTAAGGATGGCCTTTTCCTATCATTATATATTCTTTCGGTAACTTAATTAAGTCTTGGGGACATATTCATCATTTCATAATTTATTTCAAAGTCCTATTTTTCCCAAACAGACATCATTCTTGGATTTGGAACGTCAAAGATATTAAATTTAGCCTATTTCGGATCTTAATTAGCCTTCATGTGGCTTATTTTAGGTCTAGGGGCATTTTCGTAATTGTGCAATTTCATGCGAGACCATCTTTTGGTTCTCGTATGCTCAATTTGACCTCACCATTAGGTATAGAGCGTCCAACAATGTTAGGTATGCCCCTTTTTATTATTTCCCAGTTTATTTGGTAGCCTGTATATCTCTAAGGGTAGTTTGGGAATTACTTATTTTTACGTATCTATATTTTGAGCACCTTGTTTGACGAAACAGATCCCTCCATTGAGTTCAGAACGTCGAAAAACGTTAGGATAGGTACCCTCGCGGTCATTGGTATTTCATTTGATAGCTTAATTAACTTATTAGGACTTATTTGGAATTAATCCAGTTTGTCCGTTCATATATTTTAGAGTCCAATTCGCTTAATCAGACTCCGCTATTGAGTTTGGAATACCCACAAATGTTGGAAATGCCTCTTTTTACATTTTAATTCACCTTTATTACATCACATTTAGGCCTAGGGATAAAATAATAATTTTATCCAATTATTAAAGGGTATTAAAATTAATTCTTAATTAATTTTGTGGGCTAAACATAATTTTCCCAAAAATCTGTGGTCAAATGGTTCAATGGTTACTGTTAAGAACCCTTTAAATTTCTCTATAAGTTGACCGGTCCAGTGGTCCTTTAAGTGAACCAATTCAAAAATGTCAACAACCAACCGGTCTGGACCGATTTGATATGTCAGTGTTGCATCATTAAAATGACATCGTTTAACTTAAACCCAAAACCTCAAAACGACAACGTTTCGTTCCATATTTAATTAATTCCCACGCGTCAAACGACGCCAGTTCTAATTAGAGACATCTATTTCATATGCGGGTAGCCTGAACCTGATTCGGACCAGACCCATAAGCCTAGTCACTGTTCATATTTGTCCCCGACCCCTTAGTTTCTTCCTCTTCTATTCCTGTGTTGTTTCAGACCACCATTCAACGTCATTTCAATCTCAAATGACTTCTGGGAGTTTTAGCTTCATTTTGTCATTGATTTTAGGGCTTAAAACGCACCGGGGGGCTCAATCTTGAGCTGCCATGGCCGACTGTATCTTGGTTCAGTTTAGGCCTAATTCTTAACCGTTTTGCATGAAATTGTATTGTTGTGATCCTTGGACCATGGGGTTTCATTCCCGTTCAAATTTTCAAGCTTAGATCTTGATTTAGACTGTTTGATTTTTGGACCCTTCACTGTTTATGATCGGTTCTCCTTGGTCTTTGGACCATTTCTCTTAATTTTTCATGTTTTGCAAACCTTGTCACATGTAGTTTCATTCCCAAGCTTCAAAATCCAGTTTGGTTCTAGTCGAATTCTGGACCCAACTTCAAGGTCCTCTAATGGAGGTCTGGGTCTATTTTTAATGTTTCTGGGTCCATTTAACTCCATTTCCTAGTGTTATTTACATATAACATCATTGAATGCACATTATATCCATTAATAGTCTTTAAAACAGTAAAGATTCCAAACTATTTCTAGGGAGAGACTCAAGTTCTTGGGTTAACCTTGACATGGTAGCCCTCTCTCTGTCTTTGAGCTTGTTTCTGAACCTTCTTGAAGCTCTGAATTACTCTTCTTGGTTCAGCATTGGGTGTATGCAACTTCACATGCAACTTTCTCTCTCTCTCTCTCTCTCTCTCTCTCTCTCTCTCTCTCTTTCTCTACGGTTGTGATGGGCTGGAATAGATACAAAATATTTCTGCATGCTAGTTTATATATTGAGAGAGAAACACACTTGTCTAAGCCCCACACAAGAGCCAATCATGTTTTTCCATTCAAGCTTTGTCCCAGCCTTAGCTTGACACTTCACCACACTACATGTATCTCATATATGATACATATATATTTTATTTCTCTAATGTTACCATAATGGGCTGGTAGCCCAATGGTAAAGTTTTTGGTACTCATTCCTTTGGGTCTTAAGTTCAAGCCTTGGGAAGGCCTTTTGAGACCATTCCTCTAATTTCTTTTTTGTAGTATTAATCTTGTATTTTAAGTGCTGAATTATCATTTTAAAGTTTACATTTTGGTCTCGCAAAATCCTCTTATAATCTTGCTTTCATTCTTGATTAAAAGCCTTTATTTATGTAATACTAGTCTTTAATTGAGTGCATTTGTGCACTAATTTTCCATAATTGTTCATGTGTTAATTTATTGATTAACTCTAGTTAGCTTTGCCATCAAATATTGATCTTGTTATCCAAATTAATAGCTATGGCACTCATATGTGCCTTATCTCCAAATTTGTAGCCTAATTACCTTAATTAAGTTGCTCGTTTTCCTTTTCAGGGTTAGTCTCCAATGATAATAGTCATTAGTCATAATTACCCAATAAAATTGGATCAGGATGTTACATTAATTGTTCCATAACACCCTCTCCTGACTTGTGTTTTTCAAGACCTTTAGACAAAGATGATTGATTCGAGGCATGAGAAGGATGATCTCTATTGCTTCGATTCTATTGTTTCCTCCTCCCTTACTTCATCTACCTTGAGTGTTGTTGTTTCACCTCGTTAGTGTCACTTTCGTTTGAGTCATCCTTCTTTGGACAAGCTTAAGTTAGCTATTCTTGGTTTGAGTTGTGTCTAGTTTAGATGCAAGGCTTGTCGGTTGGGTAAGCAATTGTGTTTTTCTTGGCTACTCTTGGACTTAGAAGGGTTATCGATGTTACAATTCAGCCGCTATTTTGTTAATGCCAATATTACTTTTTTTTATTCTACCTTCTTTTTCTTCTTGGGTTAGTTGTTGACTCCAAATCTCATATTTTGTCTCGAGGGGGAGCCCTTTGTATCTTTTCCTACTCTCCCTATTTATTTTTCGCCTAATTCTCCATTGCAGATTTATTAGCACCCTCATGATAGGCTCATTGCTCTTATAACCTGGATGACTCATCTTCACTATCTGAGACTACTACTCCTACTTCTTCCTCATATAGATAAATTACCTATTGCTTTGGGGACTGGTAAACACACCTGTACTCAGCATCCTGTTGCTAACTTTGTGTCCTATGATTGCATTTCTCCTCGTCTTGTGCTATCTTCTATTTCTATACCCACATCTAATGAGCAAGTTCTGCCTTATTCTGGCAAGAAACATGCTATGAATGAGAAAATGAGTGCACTTTATAAGAATCAGACTTGGGAACTTTCATTTCTTCCTCCTGGGAAACAAATGGATAGATGTTGTGGGGTCTATGCACTTAAGCACCTTTTTCATGGTTCTGTTGAACATTTTAAGGTGCACTTGGTTGCTAAAGGGTACACCCACCCATTTGGTATTGATACTTTGTGACCTTCTCTCTTGTGACCAACCTTAATTTTATCTGGATATTGTGTTCTGTTGTTGTTAGTCGTTCCTGGCCATTATACCAACTTAATATCAAGAATACGTTACTCCATGGTGATCTTTACTTTTTGATTTGGCCTAACATTTCCCCGTCGATTGACCATGGACTAGTCGGCTTCGGCAAGGGTCATTTTTCTGGCAACCTCCAACAGTGATGGTTTTAATGTGTTTCAGATGCATTTTCAACCTCATTTCAATCCTATTCTCTTCCTAAGTCATCATAGAGCCTTTACTATGGTTCAAACGTGTAGTTTCATTATGAAACCTCAATGCTTCAAGTTCCCCGACTGATCCTGCAACTCAAGCTTTTGGCCTCATTCCTAGACCATTTTCTCTCATTTCTCTAGCATTGTGATCCTAATACCATCTAGTTTGACTCCCAATACCCAAAACTTGGTTTAACTTAAATTGGTTTCTGGTGCTTTGTTCAAAGCTCATTAATGGCGGTTATCTTGCATGTGTGGGTTCTTGGACCCTTTGGGCCCATTTTCTATGTCAAATCTTCTCAAAATAAGCAAAGGAATCAAATGAGTGGGTTAGATTAGCCATATCTTGTTTGGAGTTTGTTTTTTCATAATTTCTTCATTTTCTCTCTCTAGCTTCTCTCTCTTCATTTCTCTCTTGACTTTCTATAGGTTTCTCCTTCTTCCTCTTCTATCCCATATCCTTTCAAGCTTCCAGGTCCTCTGGTCATGCATGCTCAGAACCTCCAACTCTCTTTCTTATTCTTCTCTCTCTCTCTCTCTCTCTCTCTCTCTCTCTCTCCCTATTTTCAGTGGGCTGTATCAATCCTACATGCAAACCAGATTGTATATATTTATACATGTGAGAAGATTTGTGGCATGATACCCATTGGTGGGTTCTTAAGCCCAAGCCACCTCACACCTCTAAGTCTTCCCTTATTGACACCTCATTTTTTCATGCATTTCATAAGTTTTATATGCATTTAAATGGCTATTATAGCACAGATGTATTGGTAGCCTAATGGTAAATTTTTGGGTAAAGTTCTTCTTTGGTCCAAGGTTCAAGCCTTGGCCAATACATTTTTGCCCAATTTTCTTTCTTTTTTATGCATTTTCAATAGTCTTTTATTATTTTTGTAAATTCTGTAGTTGGCATCATTTTCATCTCTTATTTTAGCTTACTAGTAAATGCAAGCTTAGACTTTGGTCTCTTATAGTAATCTTTATCATTTACTAAATTATTAATTCCTAACTATAGACCTAGTGAAATCTCACAATAGAGTCTTCAATATTCATTAAGCAAACCATAATCACCAAGTGATTAGGTCAGGGTGTTACAATTATTGCTAATAATCTTGCTTTTCACGAATGTACTGAATATATAGAATATGATTCACTTTATTTAAGATTTGTTGATGATGAAACATATTGTCACTTCATATGTTTTCTCGGATAGTTGACGATATTCTCACTAAATCGTTAGCTCGGGCTTCTTTTCATTGTAACGTAATACGAAAACCTGAAAATGAATTGAGCATGTCGAATTTCTTGGTAGAATCAAACACAGGAATTACTCACCCAAAGAAGAGAAAAACTCTCTAATTTCAAAATTGATATATTATTGATAAGCTGAATAATAAGTGTCCAATACATCATATTTATAGAGCTAAAACTACTAATCTAAATAGGCTACTAATTCCTTCTACTAGTATAATTGGAAAACTACTAATTCCTTATACTTGCGGATCAAGAAACTACTAATCTTAATTTGAACACAACTAGGAAATCAAAAAATCCAAGGAAACAAGGTCAAAATCGGGTCAAATTTTTTTCATGTGGCAACGGTGGGAAACCCACAAATTGCCCATTTTTCAGGTCACCTTGGGTCATTGTCGATGCATGCATAGCTTTGCTTCGAACAGGCCTTGGAACACTCCCATTGATCCATGAAATTAGAGGCCATTTGTTTTACATCACACTGTCTATCTTCCAAGCTGAGCATGTTCGATTTGTATGCTTCCTGTTTGAAGGGGTGTGTTAGTGTATTTTGTTGGTTTATTTATTTGTCCTATGGAATATTATTGTAATTTCTCTTATGCTAATAAATAAATGTAGGGTGCAAGGGCAGAAGGAATTAACAAAGCCCAAAACCTCTTCTTTTCTTTCTTCTCTACCCTTTTCTCCTTCTCTTTTAACCCTAATCTCCGTTCAATAAACCTAATTGGCCACTTGTTGATTCCTTATGTATGCCCATACTTATTAAGAATTCACTCGTTTCTCTCATAATTGTTCTTACTGTAATTACTTCCATTTGACATGTTTTCGTATCCATCTATTTTTTTGGTAACTGCTTTCTTTTCTAAAGTTTATTATATTACATCTTGGGGGATCATGTTATAGGAATTTCTCTATGGATACCATATAAAGATCTTTTTGTTTCTCTCAATACCTTTCCATTAGTGTTCTTGGTAATGTAGGACATCTTTAAAAAACTTGCAGTAAAGCTGCTTGCTAATGGATTCTGTGATTGTTTTTGTTATGAAAAGCTTGTAGCTTATAGGGTTTTAAAAGGTGGAGCAAAGGTGTATGGTTTGTAGGCTAGATGGGCTGTATTGCCTTAGGTTTCTAAAGGCTTAGTCACATGATTTTTAGAAAAATAGTTGTTTGAATCTTCAGACTGGAGCTTTTTATGGTTTTTTATGTGAACTTAAAGGCCAAAAGGTGGGGAAAGGGGTTAAGGTTGTTTGGGACTTGATATGGCAAGGCTTTGGGTCTAAAACTGGGGTTGTGAAAAGTAATCCGAGAAAAATTGAAGAAAAAGAAAGAGAAGAAAAAGAACCTAGGAATCTACCTAGAATTCTTAAGAATCACCCCCTAAGCTAAGGTTGTATCACACATTAAACAATCTTCAATTCTCCAAAATTTCAACTCCATTGAATAGAATGATTGCATAAATAATTATGGTGCTGGGCTTTCCCGATTCTTGCTAGGACAATGCCTTAAAGATAAGAAATCTATACTCTTTTGAGTACTAATATTGTTCTGGTCCTATTAAAGAGTAAAAATAAGACTCAAATAATCAAAATATGAACCATAGAGGCGTTGAGCAGACTGATGTCTAGGGCTGTGGGTGGGGTTTGATTGATGGGTTTTGGGTTGCAGAGAGGATGGAGGAGAGGGTGGAGGTGTCTCGCTTGCTATTTCCTGATGATACTTTGGTGTTATGTGGAGAGGATGAATCACAGCTTAAATACTTAAGGTGTGTTCTTTTGTGCTTTGAGGTGGGGTCGGGGCTGAAAATTAGTTTGAATAAAAGTGAACTCATCTTGGTTGATGAAGTGGCGGCGGTTGAGAGTCTTGCGTGTGATTTGGGTAGTAAGGTTGGGGCTTTTCCCACGTTGTACTTGGGGATGCCTTTAGGTGCTGGGACGAAGAGTAAGATAGGATAGAATTTGGAAACCTTTGAATGAATGAGGGTTGGGGATTAAGGAGATGAAAATGTTTAACAAGGTGTTATTGGGAAAATGGCTTTGATGGTTCGCTATGGAGCAAGAGGCGTGGTGGAGGAGAGTTATTGTTCGTTTTGACATTTGGTGGGTGGGTGTCAAAAGTGGGGAAGGGCCATTGGCGACGAGCTTATGGAGGATCATCATTAGAGGGAAAGAAGAATTCTTAACATGGATTAGCTTTCTTGTTGGGAATGGGGCTCAGGTGTCATTTTTGAAGGATGTTTGGTGTGGTGATGAAGCCTTGAAGGATAGATTTATGAGGTTGTTCTTAACAACCAAATCCTGAAGCTATGGTGAGGGATTGCCTTTCCTTTTCGGGGGGTGATGTTAGTTGAGTCCCTTGCTTTCACTGGAACAAGAATGTTTGGGAGATGGATGGGGTAGTTGGATTCCTAAGTTTTTCACCAAACACATCCTAAAAGGGATGCTTTGGACTTGGTCACATGGAGGAGAGATGGGAGTGGAAAATTCAAAGTTATGTCCTACTATAAGGACCTTGCTAGGAAGGGAGAGAGCAACTTCCCATGGAAAGTAATTTGGTGATCAGAAGCTCCTCTAAAAGTGGTGTTTTTTTTGTATGGAGTCTAGCTTGGGTGTGATGCTCAATTGGTAATCTTCAAAGGAGGGTTCTAGCTTGGGTGCGGCGCTTACAATTGATAATCTTCGAAGGAGGGATTCCCACCTTGTGGGGCGATGTAGTATGTGTTTGAAGGGTGAGGAGTCACTTAATCACTTATTCCTTCATTGTTCTTTTGCGAGGGAGGTATGATGTCTTGTTTTTTCCCTCATAGGGAGTAGTTGGGCCATGCCTCTCTTTGTTCTTGATCTTTTGAGAAATGGCTGATATTTGCAGAAGGAAAAGGGGAAGCAATGTATGGAGGATGACACCACTTTGTTTGTTGCGGAGTATTTGGAGGGAAAGGAACCATCATATCTTCAAAGGAGAATCAATGGATATATAGGTTTAAAGATAGTTTTTGAAAAGAATCATACCCTTCGTATGTGCTTAGTTTTGTAGAATTTTGGAAAATTTGAGACTCGGATGAGTCTTTTTGTGTATGGGTTCGCCCCCTTTGGGTGTTTTTAATACAATACATTTATATATCAAAAACATTATTGCGATAATATGTGTGACTTTGAATATACCCTTTATTCATGCGTGGGCACTAGGCACTAACATATATTCTAGCCACTCACCATAAATTTTCTAGTTATTATGTTTTTTTTAAACATTTTCATTAATCCATTTCCAGTAAATTGAGATACTATTTGGTCCTGATGTCTATTCTATTTTTACATTCCTCAATGCATCTTTTACCTCGAATTCCTCCAATCTCTTTAAGGTTACCATATTGTTTTAGACCTATATGAATTGTGTCAACCATAATCTAATTATCTTAGTGGTAGAAGACAAGATACTTTAGTAGTGGCGGGGGCCACATGATTGAAGTCTATGGCTTGGTCCAATTGATTCAATTCTTTGTCCATGCTCTGGTGAATTAATTAAAATTTTCTGGGGGTCACCAGTGAAATGACAAAGAGGATGTTATTCTCATGATATCTTGGTTATTTACATTTCGGAAAGACTCAAACCTGTTGTATTTAATGTCAGAGTTGTCACTTGTCAATTAAGAGGAGAGAAAAACCATTCACTTCCAGTTGAGGGAATACTTGAAAGGGATCTCCAATATATGCATTCTTTTCACCACCCTTTCTTCCTTTCCTAGGCGTGCACTTGGCACTATACTTTGGTTAGAAAGGCAATATATAGCCACTAAAAAGTCTCCGGAAAAAAAAAAGGGAAGAAGAAAGAAAGAAACGAAAAGAAACAATGGAAAAATTTGCGTCTGAAATGCAAAATCTAAGATGAATGATAATATATGGTGATTGTGTTTCTTATCAGGAGAAACATGAAGAAAATTATCTGGTCAAATAACAAGGAGGGCTCATTTTTAGAACACAATGCTAATTAACATTGTGAAATCAATGCTGTTACTACCATCATATTCAAATAGATCAGAAAGAAATGCACCATCTTAATTCCGGTCAGTTTCACACTGCTCCGAATAATATGCTTTTGAATGTATCGAAGTCTACTCAACTTCAGGAAAAAAAATTTCAATTTTTTTTTTAATCCAAGTCGGTTTTCTTTGTGCTCCAAATAATGTGCTTTTGAACACGTTTCAGGAAAAATTTACATGCCATTTATTATGATTTCATATGCATCTGGTATCAAACATTCCTTTAGCATTTTGTATTTGTCTCTTCAATAAACAAAATCACAATTGTTGCCAAAGCATTTATTCTTTTGAATTCAGCTGGCTATCTCATGTGAGAAAAGAATGATTGTTGATTTTCTATTTCTACAAGGAAAGGACTCTAGGAGTGATATCATGAATTGAAATTACATGTGTAATGATTGTAACAGAGAAATTTATATTGTATGCATACCCACTGACTTCCACGTGCGCGCTCGCAGCACACACACTCACACAGAGCTAAGTTTTCCTCTTTTATTGCTTCTATAAAAAGATTGTTTGTTCCCTTCATAATTGTTACATTGAGAACAGTTTAATCTCTTTTTCAGATCACTGTTTCAGAAGCTTGTAGCCTGCTAGTATAAAGCGCAACTGCAGAATAGCACTCATGAAGAAGGATTTAAGTTAACAGGAGGATGAAAGAGTTCAATAATCTTGAGGCCCTGCATTTCCCATGTAGTCTACATCAGGGACCTTAATGGATTCTGGATTGTGTTGCTGATGGGCCATATCATAAGTTGCATGCAGACCAAAAAAACACAGTAAACCAGCATTACAATGGTGTAGATACCAAACCTTACGAAAGCTTCAGATCGCAAATATCCCATGAGAGACAAATTTGTTGCAATTGATAAGGATGGAGACCATGGGATGAGTGGAAAACCCCAAGCCTTTGGTGTCCATTGCCTCGCAAAAGAACCAAAGAGGAACAGTGATGGCGTAACCTAGCCAACCATTAGGGTTCAATTCCCAATAAGCTGAAGTCCCCATTGAGGAAGCAATAATTATCACCAATAAGATGACCAGCTTCAAGAGGTTTATTTGAGGAGTTATCCCTCTTGTATATTATCTCCTGACAAGAAGTGCAACTGCCCATCATCATGAAGATAAAGAGGGTGCTTACAGACAACAAACTTTCCAAGACACCCAAGTTTGAAAAGAAAGCAATGCAGGCACTGGAAATGGTAATAAATAGTGTAGCATTTATAGGGTTTCCTGTCTTTGGGTGGAGGAGAGCAAACCATGGTGGGATCTTGTGCATGCGTGCTATTTGAGTTAGTATAATACGCCTGCCCTACTCCCCTACCAGAAGAACAGTGGTTATCCCCTTGAGAGCTCCAAGAACTACCAGGTACTTTGCCCATTTCATCCACACACTCTGAAACCAACAGAGTAGGCTGCATCAGAGTCTGTGTCTCTGTTGCATTATACTCATTGAAAGTGCCATCAAGCAATATATCACTGTGATTGACATGGAACCAAGCAATCCCTGCCGCTTGACAGATCCCTTTAGTTAAGGCAGGAATGGTGTCAAATTGGAGGTGTTGGCATGAGTACTGCAACTATACCAAACAAAATTACTAGAGTGTTTAATGAAATTCAATTGACGTATGAAGTTTTCCTTGTGCTAATCACGGCAATTGTTGATGCAATTGCTAGAACTTCAACAGCAATTGGGTCCAAGAGGTTGAATCCATCATTGAGATTTGTATGTATATGTAAAAAGTTAACATGAAGGTTCAAAAGAGTTGTGAAGTAAGAAGTCCAAGCGCTATCAACTGCTGCACTTCCAACAGCGCTTTCAAGAAGTATGTTCCCTGTGGTTATAAATGCAGCTAATGCTCCCAATTCCACACTCAGGTAAACAAATGATCCACCAGCTACTGGAATTTCAACTGTCTAGCAACTGCTGAAACACCTGAGGCAACGTAATGATAAGACAATAGCTGGGTCCTTGGCTTTCTGGGCCAGTGAGAACAAATATGCCAGCATCCAAATCCAAACCAGGTGAGGTCCCACCAGTTCATGTCATTCTCACTTTTCCTCTTGAATTATTGATGAGTGAAATTGAAATTTTGAAGTCCATTCAGTATAATTGATTTGTTAATGGAGTTCCAGACAAAGACAGCATTTTTATATTTCTAATTTTGGCAGGCTCATGGTTTTCGGTGTTTGTTTTGTTACAAGACTTGGCAGCGGTTAAATATGTAGGATCCGATGGAAAAACTATTATTTGATTCTCCGTGTAAGTTGGATATTTGTCAGTAAATTCAAATTTATATTTGCTTTTCTAGTGTCTGTAACTTTCTTCTGAAAATATGAAGATTCCTTCTTCCCCTTTTAATCTGACTATTTACGTTTAAAGACTATAAGATAAATTATTGTATGTCATCTTTTTATATTTGATTGTAAGTGGTCGCTATTTCTGGTAAAATTAAATGTGTCTGTATTTGCATTTCATGTTTGTTTGCTGCTGATGATAACTTTTTATTACCCACCGCTTGTAACTGGTCACTTTCTGGTTAAAATTAAATTACTATTTATATATATAGTACTAGCCAGCCATGGCCCATGGGCTGCAATCTCTCAATTTCTCATCTATGTTCAGCCCCTGGGCCCTATCCAACATGAGAAAAATGCATCCTCAAGTCAAACTTTGTTTAGGATGAAATCATCACTCCAGGGAGGTAATGGTGATTGCTATGCTCAATTCCTGTCACTCTCAATATCCAACCCATCAATCAATAAGTGTATAGTCTTGATATTAGTGATATAAATGTTTACTTATTATTTATGACTTTTGCTAACTAGTGTGCTACTTAAGGTCGTGATTATTCTCTTAAATTATGTCTTGTAAATAATGAAGATAATTTAGATAAAGATAATGTTACTACTAAGTTTGAGCTTAAATGGAGTGGGTTTTTTTTTTCTAAAAATAAACTATTGGATGGTTTAAGAATTAGATTTTTATTCATCCTAACTATTTTATCTCTAGTTCTTATGTCATCTAATGATTTAAAGATCTTACTTCATATATGTTCAAGTTTAGAGTATCGTTGCTCTTTAAAAAATAATATATATTAACAAATAATAATTTAAACAACAATATTAAATGTTGAAAGTTGTTTATTAAGGTTGTTTGAGAGATTACACATTTTGTATGCTGCTACCATGATAAAGGTAATATTTTGAAAAGCATGTCTACAAATTAATTTTTTTAAAGAGAAAACAGATATCAAAAGTAGATTATGTAGCAAAATAAGTAAAATAAGTTTAATGGGATATGTATAAACAATCTATACGTTTTAGGGGTTGTTTGGAAATTCTTCAAATTGGATCAGGTTAGAACTACCTGCATTAAGTTTTCTGGTTTTTAAGAAAGTCAACTCTTTTTTGGTATGATTTTTTTTAGGTTTTAGTATTTTTTAGAATCAGATATGAATTAATATACTGTTAAAAGGTACTTATCAAATAACAAAAAATTTGAACATTTGTATTTTACAGAATCGGTTTAAGCCTTTTCCAAAATTTAAAATTTGAACTTTGTCAAAACGGGTTGTGTGTGTTAATTGTCTCAAAATAGTTTGTGTAATAATTGTTTCGACTTTAATAACAATCTGTTTATTAAAATAGGGTCATAGGTTTGAGAATATGGACACGATAATTAATGGTATAGTGTCCGAATTGAACAATACAATTAAATTTTCATAGTTTAATATGAGAAAAGTAACACGACACAATTGATGCTACTAGTGCAAACAAGTTGATTCCAACTGAGTGCTCGTTTGGATGAGCGGTGAAAAAGTGTGATTTGAGAAAGTGCAATTTGAAAAAGTGAAATTTGAGCTAAGCTGTGAGTGCTTAGATGAATATATTTCAATGGACGATGGTGTTTTTGAAACGAGTATTTCAGAGTCCAAATCAGACTTTTTTGATATTTGAATGTTTGTTTCGACATTTTTGAAATGCCTGTTTGGATGTTTTTAAGTCCAAACACCTATTTTAGAAAAGTGTCAGTGAGAGACTTTTTTCAAAGTCTCATTTTAGAAATGCAAGTATCGTGTTGAGGTTTTGAATAGAAACTCTATTTTGGGGCTCATTGTTATTGGACTTCATTCCGAATCAGGGCTTCATTCAACTCAATCCTTGGTAGGGGTTATAAGGGGATTTGTCCTACCATCTGTAGGCTCGGGTGGGGAGAAAAGAAATGGAATTAACTTGACCAACTCATCTTTCTTTCGATGAGCACTTAACTGCTCTCATTTTCTCTCTTTTTTTTTTTTTCCTTTAGAGTTTCTCACTTTCGTAGTCTAACATAACATACGATTATACTATAGCATTGTATACTTGCGCATAGTTTAGCATAGCAGTCTACCTTATCTTATCTTATATAGTCTTGATGCTTGATGCGTAATATTCAAATTCTTCTTTCCTTTTGTTTACTATAGCAATAGATATACCAACTTGCACCAACACAACCTTTGGTATGCAAGTGTGTGCTAGATGAGATAGCTACTCTATGAGCTCGTTTGTAATAACATTTTGGCACATTTCTTAATTCAAAATTCAATTTTGAAGACTTGACAATATCAAATGGGATCCCAGCTAGTTGACACGTACCATGTGGCTCAATTTTTTTAATTTTTCAGCATTTTTATATTGTAATAAAGTACACTAACCCTTAGTTAAAGGGTTACAAATTAAATTTTGTGAACCAAGTTAATCACAGTTTGACGACTACACAGCAAATACCTTTTTTTTTTCCTTTAAAGTTATATAAGTCATTCACATGGAAAATTTTGATTGGCCTGGTCCATGGACCAGGTCCACCCAAGAATTTCTCATCATTTATTACACATTGCAATGCATCATATAAGGTTCTTGAATGTAGCAATCCTATGCTTTTCAATTTTGTTTCTCAAATTTTTATCCTAAATTACTTAGCACTGACGTGGCATTGCGTTATTGATAATTGATACACCTAGAAAAGATACCACCGTAAGGATTGGGACACGTGGACACTCAAGTTGCAGTAAAGTCCTAACTGACAAGAAAACGACAATAAAGAGCATCCCGAGCAACCGATCTACATGTTAGCTCAATAAACACCTCGAATTATAAACCCTTGTGTCATTTTAGCAAAATGACATCCATCGAAATGCAAAGGACATTAAAATTGATCGAGCAATTGGCTTCACGATGATCAAGGAAGCCACAAACGGTCCAAAGAAAGTATTTTGATCTTTTGTGTACTTCCTGACATATATGAATTAGTTGTAACCACTTGGAGGTGGTTGTCCTGTATTGAGGAAGACATGGGTGATGTAGACTATGCTTAGATTTGAGTTCCATGCAGATTGCTTTGAGGGATTTCTCATTTTGTCTTGAGAAATCTGTAAGCGATCTTGTTAGCATGGTCCCAACCTATTGATAAATTGATAAAGGCGTACTTTAGTTTGATTATTGTTATTTGATTAATAGGGGAAAGATAGATATTTTGTAGAGTTTCCTATTTGAATGTAACTAAGATTCTGAAGTGCACTAGGATGTGTACTTGATTATTTTTCGGCTCTTATAGATTATTAATTATTACAGCAACTTAGTGCTTTGCTCACAGCTTGGTGATTTGCTTGTATGAATAGTCAAACTATAAGAGCAACTTAGTGCTTGGTCATCGAACTGTAGTTAATTAGTTTCTTTGATGTCTTAGTGATGTCAAAAATACACGGTTGGTCGTCGCAATTGAGCCAATAGTTTGGTTATGGAGATCTTAGTAGCGCCTTAACATAGCGCCGTGGAGGCAAGATCATTTGTTTATTAGTTGTGATTGTATGACAGCTCTAGCATATGCAAGTGTTACATTCGGCACAAATTTATTCCACATTATTTATAAGCTTTAAAAGCTTAAGGGATATAAGTACAAACGATGCCTTTCCCTTTTGGTGATGTCTTTTGGACTTCGGATCTATAAGAACAAAATGATGCGGACTTGCCACTAGGCTGGAAGCTTAGGCTCGTTAGTGAGCTGGTAAACCAATTGTAGTGATGGGAAAACCAAACAAATTGACATTATTTTTTACTACACATGTTTGAGATAGAGTTGCTCAAAGGGAGATGGTTAAGCCCATACTTAGTGGCGTTTTACATCTTGTGTTAAATAGTTGGGTTTATTTTAGATTTGATGTATTGGACACCGTGTGACATTATTTAATCATTATATGATTTTGTGTTCATATTAAGAATATTTTTCGATGTTATAAGCATACATGAAAGATCTCAATAGGTTTTGATTGGCTCTTTCACACGAGCAATTACCTTAGCGCTTAGATAGTGAGCAAGATGAGACATTAAATTCTTGGTTGGAGGGAGAATTCATCTTTATCATATATCTCGCCCTGACAAGAGGGCCAAGATGAGATTCTTTAAAGAATCGAGCATAAAGGTTGACCACACACTTTATGTAACCTGAAAAAAGCCGAATGTGAACTTTCAGACAAACGCTAAGAAAGCGACTGGGTTGGAAGGTTCGGCTTAGGCACTGAGATAGTGACAAGGGATGCTAAGATAGCGACTAAACTAAAATTCTTATGGTGTTATATACTTTTGAGAATGAGTTTGGCATGCCCAATTGAGTGGGAGCTCCGCCATAACATAAATTATATATTGTATGTGCTATTGATGTAACCTTGATAAAAGAGAATGAATGGGTGCATTCTTGTTTCGTCGAGCTCTGGGAACCTTTTTGAGTTCTATTGTGCCCTTTGTGACCTAGGACTACGTTATGAAGAAAGAGCTTGATGTTGCTACTTAATATGTTGCTAAAGGACTATGGTTAATACAATCCGGTGGGGCATGTCTAGGAAAGCAATTGAGTTCGATTGGATTAACGTGAGTAGCTATGGAAGACGGTTCTGTAATACACTATTGTGTTGTGACTTATTACTTGGGCGATCATGTCAGTTTCTGTGTCTATCGATATGATCATGAGTATAATATAGATTGGATGGTCCATGCATCGCATTGAGATTAGTTATCGTGAGGGATAATGGATGTTGAATCTAGTGTAACAGAATAGTCTAGGGGCATAGGCGAGATCAGTTATGTGTTTGTAATGAGGTACTATGTTAGTTTGACGGTAGCTTAATATAGTACTTCTACCCCTGATCTTTCTCGTTTGGTCGCACGATCCATTTCTTGTATGTGAAAGGTGATGTAGAGAGCTTAGTACTCAACCTATGTGGATGAGTGGGAGATGTTGGACACTGGGTTATGTGCACCAAAGTCCGTTTGGCATCCACAAGATTTGTGTGCAGATCGTGATAATTATGATAAGAGTTTATATGTGGTTAAAACTCTTATCCGTTTAGGTTAGTTTGATCGAATTAGATATTATTACATAAGTCTTCTGGTTATCCCATTAGTTGTGGTCATAGGATATAAACATGTACGCATTGATTAAGTGTAATGAATCCATACATGTGTAGTTTCCCAAATTTTTACGTGAGGTTTTGAGTGATGCTCTCTCTGAGATTCTTCTTAGGTGACTATCATAGTGCCCTTAGTCTTGGATCGTGAAAATATATAGGCGACTCAATATTGTAGCCGTCCTATCTGACGAGGAGGATCTCTTGTAGCATTTCAAGGATCTTCGTGGTGTTACAAGAAAAGTTGGTTCCTTAAGATTATCCCATAAAATTTTATTAATTATCAGAGATTATTAACATATTGAATGTCAATTATAAGAAGGTCGACTTTATTATATAAATTCACTGTCAATAGCAGATCTAGACCTTGAACTCAGGAAAAAGAATAAAAAAAAGTAAATTTAAGGAGATATTTTGTGAAAATATAAAAATAAATAAATTGGGAGATAACTCATAATTTTTTAAAATAATTTATAGAAAATAGGGGTAAAATATTAAAAGTTTAGGGGAACATTGCCCCTTAGCTCTAACTGTGGCTTGCCACTATTTACAGTATACCCCACATTAAAATTCTAAACCTCATAAAAGTTTACACCCCACAAAAAAAGGTTCCATAAAAGTCTAGGCCCAAAAAGAAAAGAAAAAAAAATAGAAGGCTTTATAGTTCATATATGTTTATAGTATACCCGAGACCAAAAGCTTAGGCCTACAAAAAATTCCCTATAATAGTTTAAGATTGGAAAGAAAAAATAATGCATACTTCATCTTTTATCCAAGGGTCACACAGAGTTAACCAATGTCACATTTGATCCCCCCAAAAAAGGTTGAACGGTCATCATTGTAGGTTTTTTTTTTTAAATGTTGTTTATTGGGTAAAGAAAACAAAACTGAGAACCTTCTCTGTGTGTGTGTGTTTTGAGTGCCTAACAACTTATTCAAAAAATAAAAATAAATTGGCAACACTAAAAAAAAATATTAACAGAGCATTTTTTTCAAACCTAATCGTGGAGGTATATTCATCCATTCATGTTTTTTTTTTTTTTTTTATCATATATTGCCTATATCGTATATACTTTTTAAGTTTTAATATTGTAAGAGTTTTATGAGTTTTTAATTTCTCACTATGACTCAAGTGAGCTTTATCTCTCTCTTTTTAAATTTTTTTTTTTGGGACAGAGATAAAACTAATAGCTTAATTTATGGGTAATTTGTTTTGAATATTTTTATCAACTATAACTCTTTATTTTATGTAACATTTTGACTTAATATTATTTGATAATTATGACTAATGATAATTATCATTAAAGATTAGCCTTAAATGACTAACGAGCAACTTGATTGTGTAAGTTAGCTATGAATGTAGAGATGAAGGCACATGTGTATGACATAGCCTTTAATTTGTGACGGTCATTCTTAAAAATGTAATTGGATGACAAAATTATTATTGATCGCACAAGTGCATATAATTGAAAACTATAGTTCCTAAAACAAATAATGTATAAAGAATGAAATTCGGGGACATGATATGTAACACCCCGACTCAACGAAGCATCATAAAATCACTCAAATATTAATTAATGATCGAGACCTTAAATAACGAAGACGGTTTCGAACCCCAACAGGTGAATTTTCAGTAAAAGTCTCGAGAAACCAGGACGACTGTACATCGTTTCGTTGCAATCACTAATCTGTTTCTGTTGATTCCATTGAGACTGTATACTTTCACTTCGATCACCAACCTTTAATTACGATGATAAGTTTAGACATGAAAAGTGAGTGCTACGCCCAGTTAACAAGTGAGAAAATAATTGATATACCACAAACAGACACACCAATCACCTTGAGACACGTGTGCTTACAGAGTTAATAATCTCGATCATACAGAACTGATAATCTCGATCATACAGAGTAGCCACAAGCCTTCAGGGCATTCTCATATATACATTACACAGAGTCGATAAACTCGGTCATACAAAGCATTCAAAGCCTTCAGGACATTCTCATATATATATATATATATATATATATATCCTACAGAGCCGATAAACTCGGTCATGCAGTGCAGGCGGAGCCTCCAGGGCATTCTCATGCACATATCTTCCAGACCTTATGCTCTAGGTAATATTCATTCAGCATTTCATATGGTTTCGACCTTATGGCTTCCTTAACAACTGCCAAGCAGGGAATAAGGAAACAGTCTTCAACACGGAAACAACCTTCAACAAGGAAACTACTATCTATGATTATCTCCATCTACGACTCAATACTCCACAAGGTAACTGCAATCTCCGATGATCAAATCCCTATATTCATGGCATCGAATCCTAATCAACTTAGGCAAGGCCACGACCTATAAATTAAACCCTAAAGGTACGCTTTATTTTTATGCTCATTCTTTGGCTTTCAATACAGTTTTTCAATTCAGTTTACTTACTTAAGCATCGGAGCGGCTACCGCCAGAGCCAATCCGGTGGTCCTCTGATCATCTTTCTAAGTGTTCTACAGGTCATGGAGCCCACACTTATTGCGAGTCAAAAAGTGCAGCATCAGTTTGGCGCCGTCTGTGGGAACGACTAATCTCCAAGTGCTCTATTCACAAACTCATCTCTTTCTTCACCGGAAAACTATGGCCCCAAATCTCCGACCGCGACAGAATACTCAGATTTCACAAAGCTCTCAACGTCGGCCGCCTGCTCCACAAGCAAGGGGGCCAACAGTTAATCCCATGCGATAAGAGATCGAATCGATCAAATGACACAATGAACTGGTGCAGGAACAGTTGCTTGCCATCACTAGAATGCTGGCAACGCTCACACAGAATCAAGGGACGAACCCTCCTAACCCACTGGTCAACATTGCTACAGGGAACTCAACCCCCTGTTACTATGGAGAATGAAGAGCCCCATGAGCAGGCTCCAAATAACCAGCCCGGGCACCCCCAGGGTGTTGCTCGCGTTGGCAGAGATCCACACCCGTCAGCAGCTCCAGGCTGGGGAACATCAGCCTTCGTCCCTAACGTCCATTACCGGAGCACTACTCGAGCCCCAACTCCAAAGGCTTTGGGAGCACATCCGACACTACAGGAGCCTCATCCCCATGCAGCACCAATCCCTCCGGTTTGTAACCCTCCTCCGTCCGAGGGACGTACTCAACCCTACTATCCCTGAAGCCGAGGCTGTCAGGCAAGGTTCGCAAGATGTTAGACTCAGAGACCCATGGAGGGTAGAGAAAATTACCGAGTCTATGGACCGAACAATTGCCTTGAGAGGACCTTAGAACCCTCCAGAGTAAGACGAGTTTGCCAGGCTGCTCAGAAGACTGGCCACTCTATTCACTCACGCCATCATGTCAAAAGAAAGGCCCAGAAAGTTCATGGTGCCAAAGTTCACCCTGTACGACGGGTCTGGAGACCCAGGAGATCATATCTCGTACTACCAGCATACAATGGCCCTCCACGGGGCCTCTGATGCTTTTATGTGCCGAACTTTCATCACCAGCTTGAAGGGAACTGCTCTGAAATGGTTCCACAACCTCCCTCCGAACTCAATTACCAGCTTCTATGAGCTCGGTAGACAATTTTTAGACAGGTTTATGACCAGCAGAAGGCTCAGAAGGGGACCAGAGTTCTTGTTAAATGTCAAGCAGACAAAGGAGGAGTCCCTTAGAGCCTACATTGCGCGCTTCAATGCCGAACTCACGGAGATCACTAACTGCAGCCCAAAATTCCTTGTAGCTGCCTTAACTGCTGGGCTTACCCACGGTGGCTTCAGAGACTCCTTGACAAAGAACCCTCCAGCCGACATGGCGGCACTAATGGATCGGGCCAGGAAATACATCAACCTGGAAGAAGCCAACCGCACATCCCAAAAGGGCAAAGACCAGACCTAGAGGGATAATCCAAAGAGGGAGGATCACAAGAAGGAGGACCACAGAAGAGACTCCAGCAAGAAGAGGGCCAAGAGTCTAGAGAAGAGAGCAGCACCCAGAGCTGTGTATAATTCCGGACCAAGGGAGTTCACTAACTTTACTCTTTTGAACACTACACTGAACCAGGTACTCTGGCAGATTCGTGATCGGGAAAACCTGAGGTGGCTGGAACCAATCAAAGGAGATCCCAGCCTTTGGGACCAAAGTAAGTATTGTAATTTGCATAAAGATCATGGACATATGACTAACACATACAGGACCCTCCGATATGAGATAGAGCAGCTCATAAATAAGGGGCGTCTTCAGGAGTTCGTCAAGCAAGACGGAAGGCAGAACCCCCAAGAAGACAAGCCTCAACAACGGCCAGACCAGAGGCTCGAGCAGAGGCAGGAGCAGAGGGAAGGACGAAACGAGCCTCAGAGGCAGAACAACCATGTCATCTACGTCCTCCATGCTGACTCCCTTATCACAAGAATGTCCAACAGGGCAAGAAAGAGATATGCTCGGGAGGCCAGAGCTGCCCCAAACGTATTACAGATCTCCAACGTGGAAAAGAGGCTCAAGCCAGCATCCGGAGATCCAATTCACTGAACAAGATCTAGCAGGGGTACACTGCCCTCACAATGATGCCCTCAGTCATCACTCTCAAAATTGCCAACTTCGAGATCAGGAGAGTCTTGGTCGATACTGGTAGCTCCGTCAACATACTGTTCTATGAGCCACTTAAACAGATGGGGATGGACCTACGACAACGTCAAGCCCTACTACTGCCGTGATGGCAGCTTTTGATGGCAATCTCAGCACCCCATTGGGGAGAATCGACCTTACTACTACTGTAGGAGAGGGTGAGGGGCAGAAGACCACCATCTTGGAGTATATGGTATTGAATATGAAATCTCCCTACAACGTCATAATCGGGAGACCTTGGTTGCACCAGATAGGGGCGGTCACCTCGACCCTCCATTAGTGTCTGAAGTATGTCCACAACCAGAACGTACACTCTGTCAAAGGATGTCAGCCAACCTCTCGGGAGTGCCATGCTATTGCCCTCAAGGAGAAGGCCCTCAAATAAGCAATTACAGTACACTCGAGATTGTGTAGATCTAGTTCTCACCCACACTCCCGAGGTGGAAGGTTGCCCATCCAGCATTGAAGAACCCTTGAGCCCAAGGGGACGAGACAGCCGAGCCAAACCTGTTGGCGAGCCCATCAAAGTGTTGGTCAGTTCAGGATCAGAGGGGCGTTATTTGTATATCGGCCCAGATTTGACGCATACCGAGCAGGAGAACATAGTCAGGTTTCTGAAAGACAACCTCTCTATATTTTCTTGCGAGACCAAAGACATGGAGGGTATAGACCCTAGCCTCATAACTCACAAGCTGATGGTAGATCCAGATCATCCACCAGTTAGACAGAAGAGAAGACCGATTGCTCCTAAACGGCATTGGATTATAAATGAAGAAGTCCAGAGGCTGCTTGAAGCCAAAATGATACGAGAAGTGTTCTATCCCGAGTGGCTAGCCAACACCGTGTTGGTCAAGAAGAAAAATGGCAAGTGGAGAGTCTGCGTTGATTATACAAACCTTAATAAGGCATGCCCCAAAGACAGCTTTTCATTGCCAAGGATAGATCAACTGGTTGACGCCACTGCGGGGCACGAGCTCATGAGCTTTATGGATGCCTACTCTGGGTACAACCAAATTTAGATGTACCCTCCAGATCAAGAGAAGACAGCCTTCATAACCGAACGAGGTCTCTACTGTTACTGAGTAATGCCTTTCGGTTTAAAGAACGCTGGAGCCACTTATCAGCGGTTGGTGAACAAGATGTTCAGCCCACTGCTCGGCAGTACCATGGAGGTATACATCGACGACATGCTGGTTAAAAGTCTGCAAAAAGGTAGTCACCTCCAGCACTTAGCTCAGACCTTCGATATCCTCAGACAACACAGGATGAAGCTCAACCCCTCGAAATGTATCTTCGAGGTTACGAAGGGAAAATTCTTGGGATACATTGTCTCTCAGAGGGGTATCGAAGCGGACCCCACTCAGATCCTAGGCTCTGATTAGACTGAAGTCACCAAAAACCAGAAAGGATATTCAGGCACTGAATGGCAGAATCGCGGCACTAAGCAGATTTATCTCCAAATCCACTGACCGCTGCCTGCCTTTCTTCAAAGCTCTGAAGGGCAACAGGCTTTGCAGTGGACGGAAGAATGCGAGAGATCTTTTCAAGAACTAAAGGAGTATCTAGCCTCCCCAGAGCTTCTGTCGAAACCAGTACAGGGAGAAAAGCTACTCTTGTACCTTGCAGTCTCTAAAAACGCGGTCAGCTCTGCATTAGTCAGATAGGATAGAGGAATATAGAGGCCCATATTTTACGTCAGTAGGGCACTACTTGACTACGAAAAAAAGATATCTAGACGTGGAGAAGCTAGCCTTCGCTTTGGTCATATCAGCTCGAAAGCTCCGACCTTATTTCCAA
The DNA here is from genome assembly GCA_008638375.1 of Nyssa sinensis. Classification (NCBI taxonomy): domain Eukaryota; kingdom Viridiplantae; phylum Streptophyta; class Magnoliopsida; order Cornales; family Nyssaceae; genus Nyssa; species Nyssa sinensis. Next base: position 28,150,702 of record CM018039.1, on the reverse strand, counting down.
GCCCATCCAATTGAAATCCCAACTGCCTATCCTCTGAAGTCAATATTGAGGAAACTTGAGGTATCAAGAAGGTTAGTAAAGTGGTCTGTGGAGCTAGGGGAATTCGACATATCATATGTGCCTCGAAACTCCATCAAAGGGCAGGCCTTGGCTGATTTTGTTGTCGAGTTCACCTCGGCACTTCAAGACAAGGCACAACTCATCGAAACCTCGGGAACCTAGCTGCTCTACATCGATGGATCGTCAACCAATCAAGGCTCGAGAGTAGGCCAGGTACTACAATCCCCTAATGGGCTCACGTCAGAAAAAGCAGTCAGCTTGGGATTCAAAGCTTCCAACAATGAAGCAGAATATGAAGCTCTAATTTTAGGCATGAAGCTTGCCTTGGAATGTGAGGCTTAGAACCTCAAAGTCTTCTCAGACTCCTAACTAGTGGTAAGCCAAGTCCTGGGAGAATTTGCCATTAAAGATGATAGGATGCTCCAATACTCCGAACTGGTGAACCACTTAAAGCATTCCTTCCAGACATTTACTATCCAGAAAATTGAAAGAAGCCAGAACTGCAAAGCAGATGCTTTGGCTAACATGGCGTCCCGCCTAAAGTCTGAAGCAAACTCCACAGTAAAAATCTCCTATCAGCCAAGACCTAACATAGAGGAAGCCCAAGTTGCTCAAATTGCTGAACAGCCCTAGAACTGGATGACTCCAATCCTCCAGTACCTGCAATCCGGGCTCCTCCCAGAAGACAAAAACAAAGCCAGGAGAATCCGAATCAGAGCGGCTCGATACTTGATCCTGAACTAACAAGCTGTACAGAAGGTCGTATTCTCAACCTCTGTTAAAATGTTTAACTCCAGAAGAATCATAATATGTCTTGGCTAAAATACACGAGGGAATTTGCAGGAATCATAATGGGGGCAGAACTATAGCTCACCGAGCTCTGTCTCAGGGCTATTACTGGCCTAGTATGCTAAAGCAGGCTGAGGAGTATGTTCAGAAGTGCGACAAATGCCAAAGATTTTCCCCATATCAACATTAGCCTCATCACGAGCTCATCCCGATTCCTAGTCCTTGGCCCTTTGCTCAGTGGGGAATGGACATCGTGGGTCCATTACCAAGGGCCCTACCAAACAGGAAGTATCTCTTGGTAGCCATTGACTACTTCTCTAAATGGGCCGAAGCTGAACCTCTAACACATATCACAGAAAAGGAAGTTGAGAGCTTCACTTGGAAGAACATTGTGTGCAGGTTTGGCATACCACGTGTGATTATCTCCGACAATGGGACACAATTCACTGGTAAAGGCTTCAAGAAATTCTGTGAAAATCTCAACATTAGGCAACACTTTGCCCCTCCAGGCCATCCACAAGCAAATGGGCAAGCAGAGGTCACCAACCGAACGATCCTTGACGGATTAAAGAAAAGGTTGAAGCAGGCCAAAGGAAAGTGGGCAGAGGAACTCCTTGGAGTTCTTTGGGCCTACAGAACAACCAGAAGAACTCCCACCACTGAAACTCCCTTCTCACTAGCTTATAGTATAGAAGCAGTAATTCCGGTTGAAATCGGAATGGCAACCCTGAGGACTGAAGCCTTTGAGCAAGAATCCAATGATCAGCAGCTGATGGAAAACTTGGATTTGCTTGAAGAAAGAAGGGATCAACCTAGCATCAGGATGGAAGCCTATCAGCAGAGAATGGTCGACAAATCCAAAGTAGGACTCAAGACGGTCAGTTTTCAAGTCGGAGACTTAGTCTTAAGAAGAGTCTTTCAAAACACCAAGGATCCCACTATGGGAAAACTGTCACCAAACTGGGAAGGCCCCTACACAGTAATGAAGGTTGTAAGGCCTACTGGCTAGAAGACATGACTGGGAAGCCTATTCCTAGGCCATGGAACGTGGAACATTTACGGAAGTATTATCAATAGAGATGTTTCTTTCTTTTACTTCGATGGAATGTTCATCTATAAATGCACAGGCCTTTAGAGCCTGGTCCATAATGTACAAGTCTTAGTACTTGGTCCATCTATAAATGCACAGGCCTCCAGAGCCTGGTCCATAATGTACAAGTCTTAGTACTTGGTCCATCTATAAATGCACAGGCCTCCAGAGTTTGGTCCATAATGCACAAGTCTTAGGACTTGGTCCATCTATAAATGGACAGGCCTCTAGAGCCTGGTCCATAATGCATAAGTCTTAGGACTTGGTCCATCTATAAATGCACAGGCCTCTAGAGCCTGGTCCATAATGCACAAGTCTTAGGACTTAGTCCATCTATAATGCACAGGTCCTCCAAGCCTGGTCTATCTTTAACACACAGATTCTATAATCCAGTCCATCCAAAGACAGAAGTTCCGAACATCTACAAACTAAAGTTTCCTAGATCGGAACACCTCAGATATGATACTTAGATTATTTGGCTTATCTATCAGGCAAGCAACAAATACTATAGTACCGGACAGGTTTGAAGTACTTTGATTCAAGACTTCTACAAAGTTTCTTTGATCTATTCTTAGAACAATCATATATCAGAAGTGCACGAAAAGGTGTTTTAACTCCAGAAGAGCACATTCAAATACAAAGAACATCAGATCTGAGAAGAAGGAACCCAATTTTATTGATGATTCAGAAAATTTACATCAGTACAAGAAGACTGAAAACAGGACAAGTACACAAAAAGGTACAACAAAGGCAAACACTATACAACATCATGGCTTTTTTCTTCGAATGAGAAAGTGATCCAGGATCCGAACTTCCATTACCGCCGTTGCCGGCTCCATTTGAAAGGAAGGAGTCCTGAACCCCAATCTGCATCAAGAAGCACCTAGGCCATTTCATCATCACTGTCATTGATCTCAAGACCAACTGATGATGAGGGCTCTGGGTTCTCAGGGGACCTCCATTCATCTCCCTCAGAGTAGTTGTCACACCCTAGCCGATTCAAGCAAGGGTCTTTGCCAAGACACAAAGGGAAGGAGGCATCCCACCTTCGTCTTCATCACCAATGCTCCAAGCCTCGGTTGAATCAAGGAGGGTCCACCTCCCATCGGAGAAATCTCGACCGGATGCTAAGATGGACAAGAAGATCTTAGCCTCCTTTAATCTTTCCTTGGAGACTGAATCAAAGGGAAGGTTAACTCTCGGCCATAGTTTAATCATTCCCAACTCGGACTGAAAATCGTCAATCATCTCCGGGCAAACGATAAGCCTCTAAAAGGCATTCAAATTCTCTCTAATAGGCGAACAATATGGGAATACAAGTAAAAGAGATAGGGGGAAAACTTATGCTTCTCTTCCCTATATATAGACCCTCGAAGCCCAAAAGTCACCCAGACGAACCGTCGTAACGGTTAAATCAAAGGTTAGTCTCGAAAACCCAAAAGACAGCTGTATAAATGGATGACGTATAGGATCGTCCTTTCGGATACTTAGGCGACAAGATACAAGGCCTCCCGAAGCATACCGAACTGATCAAAGCAAACAAAGTCCGATCCACCTTTTACCTTCCGACTAACATACAGATCTCACAGTCTTTGCCATTCCGTTGATCCTTGACGGACCACGTGTATGGCAAAAAGCCTTCAGTTAGGATATATATCAGTCCAGGTCTGAATGATTTAGGAGGTAGAAGTCCCCATCATCAGAGCAACAGACACAAGACACCGTTCTTACTACAGGACTTGGATTCAGAACAAGCTGCCTCAGAATTCTACAGAAATTTACTCTCAATATATATGTGGCACAAGATCATCGTCAGATCCTTATATGTCAGATTAAAATTGCTTTCCTACCTCATCCAAAGAGGAAGAAGCAATCAGAACTAGTCTACAATCATTATCTTATCGCAACTGCAGTTCAGAAGATAACTACCAATTCTTGGAAACTGATCTAGAAGGGTCCTAGAACAGCCTTACTTGCATCAATTTCTCACATCAACAACAAATTCAAAAGAAATACTACATGGGTCAACCAAGCACAAGAGAAGACATTTGATGAAGAAAAGCTGTTTCATTGAAGAAGTCTGTTACACTGAAGTTCAAAAAAAAAAAAAAAAAACAACAAAAAACCTAGGCTAAGCATATTTCAAGCCTGATCGGTAGAGGCAGGCTCAACGGCTGGGAGGGGATCGGCAGGAGCAGCATCAACCGTCTCACTTGGGACGACAACTTCGGTAGGAGCGGCAGGAAGAACGTCGACCACCTCGTTCGGAATTGTAACCTCAGGAGGGGTAGCCCTTAGAGGCACAATCGAGGATATGTCGAAGTCAAGAAATTTGGCAAGGAACCGATCTCTGAAGTTGTTAAAGCCAAACATGATCAGAGTATTGGCCATTCCTTCCAGTTCCATCCTCATCTCCATCTCATTATCCACCTTGGCCTGCTCCACCACATCGTCAAGCTTCTAGTTGAATTCAAACCACACGTCGTCCAACTCCCTCTTCAGCCTCTTTTCCCGCTGAACAGCAAGGTCCCTCTCTGACTTTATCACGATCAGAGAATTCTGAAACTCCTTCAGCTTCTCTGCAGAATCGTGAGCCTCCGACTGGGCTAGTGCCAAGCTAAAGCCTAAGATCGTCCAGCTCGGTCTTGAGTTGATCAACCTCCTCTGAAGTAGGAGTGACCTCCGTCAAGGCAAAAAAGGTATGTAGAGCCTATAGTGTACAAAGCACACAGTTCAGAACCAACCAAAACACTTGGAAAAAGTGAAAGGAGATAAAGACCCGAAGAACTTACCTTGACCTGAAGAGAAGCCAGGTCAGCAAGAAGTTTCTCCAGCTTCTGGGGCCTAATTTTGCTTGAGCCTTTGGCCCTAAAAGTCCTCCAGAATCTTTTTGGCCCCCACAGCATCAGGGGCCACCGAAGATGACGCCCCCTTGCCCGCTTGCTTTGACGGGGCTAGCGGGACCATAGAAATGGGGGCAGGCGTCTCTCTCTCCACCTCAATGGGATCAGGAGAGATCGAAAGTATCATCCTCCTCTTTGCCTGGATGGGAGGGTCCACTAGGGAAGAAGCCTCTCCCACTGCCACAGATGAAGATGGCTCGATCCCCTACCGTGCCATCATATTCTTCGCAAGCTCTTCAACGTTTCCTCTGGCAGCATCAATTTATCAGGATTGACGATGGAGGAATGATTTCGGTTACTGGGCTTTAAGAGCTTCTTGTATTGCTTCTGAATCAGTAGGGGAGAATTTCGGTCTTCTCCACACGCTCCTAACTGCACGAAAAACACAGAAATTGATCAGTTCAGCAATTGGTGTACAAAATGAAATCAACACAGCCACGAGAAAATTGGGCCTCACCCTTTTCGCTCAGTGGTTCGAGGGAATGTTGAAGGTTGGCCTTCGAAGTCCTTGAATTCCCATCCTCCTTTTATGAAGAAATACCACTTCTTCCAGGTCTTGTTGGAAGAGGGCACAAAAGTAAGGGGTCTGAACCCACTATCAAAAGACATGTAATAAAGGCCTTCCGCCTTCTGAAGTTTTAGATCCATATTACTACGGATCAAGTCAAGAGACACATTGACATTATTCCTATGCCCCAACACAATGAAGCTCAACAGATGTCTCCAACTGTTAAGGTTCAGGTCTGCGGGGCAAAGGTCGAACCAACAAAAGAATTGTTTTATAATATTAGGAAGGGGGAGTGTCAATCCCATTTCAAACCAGGCCAGGTAGGCGCAGATTTCCCCCTCTCTAACATCGCTTGGGCGATCCCTAGAGTCAGGGACCCTGAAAGTAACGTTGGAGGGAAGATTGAATTTTTCCTACAACTCCGTCAACATTTTCTCGGTGATGGCACTCTCACCCTCCTCTCTGTAATCGGATCGACCAGAGGTCTTACCAGCCCTATTTGAGGGCTCATCAAATGCATCAACAATCCTAACCCCCGGACTAGAGGGGGGCTCTATCATTCTATTCTCATCATTATCTGTAGAAGGAAGATTCACTAACTGAAGTTGAGGGACGGTCCCAGAAGGACTACTCGAACCAGAAGGAGACTCAAGGCTAGACATGGCGAACAAAAGAAAAAAATGAAGCAAATGAGAAGGAATGTAGAAAGAGACTAAAATCAAACCTGAAATCAAGAAATGACTATGAACACTAGATATCCTTCAAACTTCAAAATATGTCAAATGGTGGTGGCAGCCTCTGGTACTGTAGAAGCAAGTGCAGAAGAAAGGTATGAAAGACCTTTCCCTCTCTTTATATACATATTCGAAATATAAGCCTCCCAATACGAGTTGACACAACAGTTAAAAATAATGATGGCTTCTCAAGTATCGACTGCACAATAAATGACTCATTAAACCGACGTCTCGAGAAATGGAGAAACGAAACGTATGACTCTTCACAAAGCCCATAACCTTAGTTAAGCCCTAGCTTCTAACTAGGGCTCGGGGGGGGGGGGGAATAGCTGATATACCATAAACAGACACACCAATCACCTTGAGACACGTGTGCTTACAGAGTTAATAATCTTGATCATATAGAACTGATAATCTCGATCATACAGAACTGATAATCTCGATCATACAGAGCAGCCACAAGCCTTCAGGGCATTCTCATATATACTATCACACAGAGCCAATAAACTCGGTCATACAGAGCATTCACAGCCTTCAGGGCATTCTCATATATATCCTACACTAGCCGATAAACTCGGTCATGTAGTGAAGGCGGAGCCTCCAGGGCATTCTCATGCACATATCTTCCAGACCTTATGCTCTGGGTAATATTCATTCAGCATTTCATATGGTTCCGACCTTATGGCTTCCTTAACAACTGGCAAGCAGGGAATAAGGAAACAGTCTTCAACACGGAAACAACCTTCAACAAGGAAACTACTATCTATGATTATCTCCATCTACGACTCAATACTCCACAAGGTAACTGCAATCTCTGATGATCAAATCCCTATATTCATGGCATCGAATCCTAATCAACTTAGGCAAGGCCACGACCTATAAATTAAACCCTAAAGGTACGCTTTATTTTTATGCTCATTCTTTGGCTTTCAATACAATTTTTCAATTCAGTTTACTTACTTAAGCATCGGAGCGCCTACCGCCAGAGCCAATCCGGTGGTCCTCTGATCATCTTTCTGAGTGTTCTACAAGTCACGGAGCCCACACTTATTGCGAGTCAAAAAGTGTAGCATTAATAATAATAATAATTATTATATCGTAAATGTGACAACGTAATTACAAATGTATATACATACATATTTAATGCACACAAATTGTGTAATATTAGAAAATAAGAGCACATAATTAAATATACATATTGTATATAAGAATATATTAGTGAATATAAATACAAAATTGAGTATATTGTATATGTAAACACATAAATTGATATATATATATATATATGTATACAGCTGCCCATGTGTGTGTGTGTGTGTATATATATATATATATATATATATATGATACTGCAAAAAACAGCACCGGTCGATTCGAATGTGATTCGGCAAGAAGGACCTGCAAAAAAGAGAAGGAGGACCCTCCGACGATCAAGTCAATAAAGAGGAAATATAAAAAACATGTGTAAAAGAGAGTGATTGTATATGTGATTGAATGAATATTTAGGTGTACCTGACCCCTTTATTTATAGGGTTGAGAGTCATTGATTTTAGCAGTTTCCTATATTGAATAGAATTCCTTTCCTTGTTTGACAAGGTTAAGAGATATGTGATAATCTTCCCTGATTGAGGTAGGATTCCTTTCCTATTTGAAAGACTTGCACTCTAAGATATATTCCTTATTCTGAGGTCAGAAGTCTATGGAAGACGATGATTAATTCGGAACTCCTCCTGCTCTGTAGGCAGCTCTACTGGTAGCTGCTCTGGAGGTAGCTCTGCTCTGTAGGCTTGCTGGTAGCTGCTCTAGAGGCAGCTCAGCTCTCCTAGTAGTAGCTCTGCCGGAGGCAGCTTTGCTCCGGAGGCCTACTGGTAGCTACTCTAGAAGGCAGCTCAGCTCTGTTAGAGGTAGCTCTGCTCTAGAGGCCTACTGGTAGCTGCTCTGGAGGTAGCTCTGCTTGTAGCTGCTCAGCTCTAGAGGCTAGATTTGGGGGTGTCATTTTATGGCTCATTAGTTACTCCCCCCCCCCGAGCCTCAGTTCTGTGAGATCTGTGCAGAGCTGAGGTTAGAATTTCTGAAGGGTCATGCGTACTTGATGATTTATAATATACCGTCCTGCAACACTTGGAAATAAAACAAGATTTTTATAAAATTCGGTAGGGTGAGAAAAATGGACCAGACCAGAAGGTCTGTACATTAGGTGGACCAAACACGAGGTCTGTATATTTAGTTGGACCAGACATGAAGTCTGTTCATTTAGTTGGACCAGACACTGAAAGTTTGTACATTAAAAGATGGACCAGAGTCTGAAGGTCTATACATTAAAAGATGGACCAGACCTAGGGGTCTGTGCATTAAGATGGACCAGGCACTAGAGGCCTCTGCATTAGATATGGAACAGGCACTAGAGGCCTGTGCATTAAGAGATGGACCAGGCATTGGAGGCCTGTGCATTAAGATGGATCAGACCTGAGGATCTGTGCATTAAGATGGACCAGACCTCGGGGTTTGTGCATTAGATATGGACCAGGCACTGGAGGCCTGTGCATTAGATATGGACCAGACCTGGGCGTCTGTGCATTAAGATGGACCAAACCTGAGTCTGTGCATTAAGATGGACCAGACCTGGGGGTCTGTGCATTAAGATGGACCAAGTCCTGGGGTCTGTGCATTAAGATGGAAGAATCGTAAAAGAATCTGCATGATTAGCATAGTAGATAATTGATATATATATGTAGTGCAAAAGATATAGCTGGGTGAGTTTGCCAAAAGTTCTCGAAGCGAGGCTTTGAAGTCACCCTGAGTGAGGTATTTGAGATCCAGCTGCTTTAAGATTGTAAATATTTGGGTTGCTGAATCCTTCATCAACATATTGCCATTGACCCAAAAATCCCCTCTATAACTGTATTTGGGCTAGATGATGTGCCAGCTTTGTGGCGCAAATATTCATGGGCGGGGATCCTCTGAAACTACACTAGTTTCCATAGTGGCAAATCCTATGCAGAGTCCTTCAAATTTTTCAGAAGGCCCTGGCAAAGATGACAAATTTCCAGACAATAATGAGATTATTGGAGCAGTAAGTTCAGTAAGGGATCATAGTTGTTCTCGAGCTGTAGATCCTTCTATTACAACCCCAGATGTTGATGTTACTACTAAACCATGAGTTGATAGCCAAAAAGGGCAACAGGAATCAAGGCCAGAATGCAGCCCTCAATCTATATCAAATAAATTTGAGCTTTGAAGTCCCTTCAATCCACTAGAAACGAGAGGTTCAAGCTCTAGGTGGATCAAGCTCTGAATCCTGAAATCTTATAAGGGAGATTCCTATTGAGCTTGTTTCCTTACAACATTAGCATCTTTTGAAAACCGGAGCAAATCTCCTCAAGTATCAGACCAGATAATTGGTTGTTTAGATAGTTCTAAGTTCAATCAAAGTATCGGCAACATTGAATAGCTCGGGAGTCATGCTCGCCACAATAAGTGATGTTTTCCCTTCTTTGTCAATCGACTCAAGGCTTGCACCTTCAAGGTGAAGAGCTTTAATGGCTTCATATGGGTACCTGTATTCTGTTATGACATTTCGACATGCCCAAGAATTTGTATTAAGGAACTGATGGAAACTGGTGCTCCTTTCTGTAGGCGCTGGATTGTTGTTTCCAAGAGTAGTAATGGAGAATATATGGGGTGACACGAACCATAGCGACCCAAACCCCGAACATGGCCACATGGGTTTGGGACTGCTTCAAAGCCACCGTTCTGTCTAGTTTGCGGGTGAACATTGATGGAAATATTAGTTGCCTTTTAGCTCTCTTTAAAACCCAGATCGGAAGACCCATTGCGAGGAACAAATCGACTGTGTTGTCGGGTAAGGTTGATCCAAGAAAAGTTCCAATGACTTGGCATGGTGGTGAATTCTAAAATTTTTTGGAGTGATTTCTACACTGGTCTACAGTGAGAAAATTGCTGGGTTTGAACTGGGTAAGCTTGGGTCTGAAACCAGTTTGCTGATTTTTATGGCTTGGCTCGGCTCACTGCTTGGCTTAGTGAATGACAACTGAAATACACCACTTGATTGTCCTTTAGTTGATGTAAGTTTCCCTTGTCTTTCCCAAGATACAGCTTTTTTATAACATTGCTTTTAAAGCTTTGTTCTAGAACTCCTTGTAGCAAATATCTCCAAACTGAACTGAAAGTTCGGATCACAACAAAGATGATATAGCGATGACAGGTGATGATCCATGGGTAATTAATTGGTAAGCTCTGGAGATCATTGTTGTTGACAGAGATGATGGGGCATTTGCCGTTGTTGGGTATTCTTCTCATAATATTTTCAAAAAACTGAGACGGATGTGATGCCATGTAGTGGTGATGTCTAAAGCAAAATTTAAGAGATCTGAAAACAAATCTCGTATTTTTGGGAAAAAGGTGCTCAAGATTTCCCAAGTCAGAAATCTTATTTTTGGTGAATGGTTTTTTGGGTAGCATGCTGATATTTCTTGGCCTTGTGAAACATCTTGACGGAGTTGATGATCTGAACTCTCTTGGAGGTTATTTTGCTAATCTGAGAGGAGGGGACAGAGCTACTGCTTGCCAAAATTGCATCAACAGATAATTTACTGAGTTGGTTTGGGTCAGAACTCATTATACTCCTTGTTGGCTCGGGACCATTATTTTGACAAGGCTTTGAAATCACAGCAATCTAGTTTCACAAAAGCGCTTTCATTGTGATAGACCACAGCTTTTGTGGTATTTCACAAAGTATTGATCACAACATGGCCATATCAGTTTTAGAGTTGTTGATGAATGATACGAAAAGATCTGGTCCCATGAATGACATGAAAACTGGTATTGGGTTAATGGCTTGGGGTATAGATCTGTCATGGATGAATAGTGTAAATAAATTTTCACCTTGTTGATTAGATCTTAGGCTTTAGAGAATGAGTAGCTTCAGATCGAACGACTACCGATGAGATCGAATAATCAAGAGATTGAGTAACGTCTTGACGATTTATGGCTTCGCGATTGGGTAGCGATGTGGGCCAACTACTGATTTCAGCGTCGATGTTTCATTGTTGACCGATTTTAGCTCCCATCTCTTGCTGCCGCCATTGCTGGAGCTAGATTTTTTAAACAAGCATAAGGGAAACCAAATCTACACTGTTCGGCCTCTCAAGAACGTCAAATCCTTTGCTTGATAGATGATTTTTAGAGATGGCCTATAAGGAGATCGCCGACCATGATAGAACTCGTCGATCGTGATAGAGATCGCTGATTGTAATAGAGATCGTCGATGGTGTGCCCCTAACGCAAATCTGGAGTGAAGACCGTGCAGATCAGGAGTGAAGATCGTCTTTCAAAACACAGACCGCGTAAGAGATGGGGCTGGGTTTTGTGTTTTATGTACTTTGATTCTGCCATGCGCCTATCCATATGCATAAGAACAGGAACCCACTAATTGTACTGCTGAGACTTTTGAAATCATTATTTCAACAAACAAGTTTAGATTAGTAAGCAGAAGATATAAATATAAAGAGATGTGAGATGCAGTGAAGTCTGAGATGCTTTTTACCGAAGCATTCAAATTCAATAATAATCTGTATTTTCACAAATCTCATATTTTATTTTAAAGATTTTAAGATTGATGCAGATCTCGAGATCGATGCTCTTATATGTATATATATATATACATATAAAAATTTTGCTACTATATATTAACATATATATATATATATATACTTGTATGTATACAGTCTTGCAAGTACTCTGATACTGAGCATCTTATTGATTTGAGTTTGACGAAGAGGAGCAGAGAATCTGAAGATTATAAACTTCCGTTCCCTGGGTTATAGCTTAGTTCCAGAGCTTGCAATGGCAAAAAGAATAAAAATCATTCTTTTTTGTTGCCTAAAGTAATATTAAAAAGTCATATTAAGGGTGCTTCTTTTCATGCTCCAAAATAATAATAATAAAAAATTTAAATCACATATAATTGTTAGATGCCATAAATAGTGTGAGCTGCTTCTCCTTGTTTTTTAGAAAGAGAGTGAAATATATCAAACACATATTTTACAGAGAGCCAATACAGAGAGCAATTATATTTTTAGAGAGAGAAAGTTTCATCTCCATTTAGGTGTAGAATCCTGCATCAGAAAAAACTTTGGATCTTTGGATTTTTCTTAGATAATATTAAAAAGGGTTAGATCATGGGTGTTCCTTTTCATGCACCAAAAAATAATAAAGAATCAAATCTCATGTAATGATTAGATATGTTGAAAATTTATCAATCAATGGTTTCTCACTTGATCAGTATACAATACATATTGTATGTGCCGATTTGGTTATGGTGTTTATGTATATACATACAGATACATGTATATGCAAAAAGGATCTTGAGATTATATATATAGATATATATTTGTATATATATATATATAATCTTGCAGGTAATCTGTAGAATTTTATTTCTACGTTGATATATAAAAATTTAATCTGATTCAATCGTATTTAGCATCTATATTGAACTTGGGAGAATTTAAATAATCATTAGGGAGCAATATTAGTAGTAGAGAACGAGGCATGTTGACCGTCGTTCCCACAGACGGCGCCAAACTGATGCTGCAAAAAACAGCACCGGTCAATTCGATGTGATTCGGCAAGAAGGACCTGCAAAAAAGAGAAGGAGGACCCTCCGACGATCAAGTCAATAAAGAGGGAATATAAAAAATATGTGTAAAAGAGAGTGATTGTATATGTGATTGAATGAATATTTAGGCGTACCTGGCCCCTTTATTTATAGGGTTGAGAGTCATTGATTTTAGCAGTTTCCTATATTGAATAGAATTCCTTTCCTTGTTTGACAAGGTTAAGAGATATGTGATAATCTTCCCTGATTGAGGTAGGATTCCTTTCATATTTGAAAGACTTGCACTCCAAGATATATTCCTTATTCTGAAGTCGGAAGTCTATGGAAGACGATGATTAATTCGAAACTCCTCTTGCTCTGTAGGCAGCTCTACTGGTAGCTGCTCTGGAGGCCTGTTGGTAGCTGTTCTAGAGGCAGTTCAGCTCTGCTAGTAGTAGCTCTGTCCGAGGCAGCTCTGCTCTGGAGGCCTATTGGTAGCTGCTCTGGAGGCAGCTCAGCTCTGCTAGTAGTAGCTCTGTTGGAGGTAGCTCTGCTCTAGAGGCAGCTCTGCTCTGGAGGTCTACTGGTAGCTGCTCTGGAGGCAGCTCTGTTGGTAGCTGCTCAGCTCTAAAGGCTAGATTTGGGGGTGTCATTTTATGGCTCATCAATATATATATATATATATATATATATATATATATCTTAAAAGAAAATGAAAAGGAGATATGGGAAATATAAATTAAAAAGTAGTGATAAGAATGTAGGAAATGTATTGGGATTAAGAGAGAGAAGGGTTAGTGGGCTGTATATATATATATATATGTATGTATATCTTAAAAGAAAATGAAAAGGAGATATGGGAAATATAAATTATAAAGTAGTGATAAGAATGTAGGAAATGTATTGGGATTAAGAGAGAGAAGGGTTAGTGGGCTGCATGCAGCTGTTATCCAAAAATGATAATGATGATAAGGGATGGCAGCCATGTGATTGAGAAACAATAACCATGAGGTGTTCTCCATGCAAGGATTGAAACCAACAGGTGGCAACCCACCGACTTCATGGTCGGTGGAGAGGGGAAATAAAAGAATGGTGAGAGTCCGAAATAGAGAGAGAAACGTGAGATAGTGAGAGAAGCAGTGATAAGAAACCGAAAAAGAAAAGGGATTGAAAAGGGAAAATTTGAAAGACAATCGTCTTAACAAGTATATTTCTCGATTGAATTATATTTAATTGTGGTTTAGCATTAAAGCATGCAATAGTAGGGTTGTAGTATATATGTTTTAAGCTTTTGGTTGCAATAGAAATGAGTGGAAATCATGTAAAATCGACTGAGGAATGTGAAATTTAGTTTGAATAAAAATTCTGAAACAGGTCGGAATCGACCATTGTCAATACAAGTTTGGTCTATAGGGACCTAAACTAGACCATATCAGTGTCCTAAAAATACTAGACCGCGACCCTAAACTTCAAGGAATGAACTCAAAAACATGAGTTGCAGGTTTCGGTCATGAAACCCACTTTCTGTTCTAGACTTTTAAACCCACTTTTGTGAATAAGAACGTAAAGCCCATGGAAAATGAATCATTTTAGAAGAAACCCCCATGAAATTTGACTCAAAAACGAGTCAGTAATGCCAAGTTACAGGTTTGAGTATCATGTTCCAAAACACGACCATGAGGCCAAACTAGAACCCTAAACTAATGTTAAACCATTCCTTGATGTTTCAGAAAGAGTTTATAATCAATAACAGGAAGTTTCATTGGTGTAAAATTCATGAAATTGGAAGATTGGGTTTACAAAAATTAAGGTTACAATGAAGGGAGTTGGGGAAGACGATCTACAATGTCGGGTCGAAATGGGTTGGGTCGGTTCTGGGTTCGGGTTGGGGCCCGACCCGTTACACCAAAGGTTTAAGTGTGACAACATCGTGTGGAGTAATGTTATAATTTTAAAATATTATGGCTGACGTCGTCATGACGTCAACATTACGTGATAAGCCAATCAAACCAGTTGGTTCAGTGAAAACCGGGCCGGTTCACTTAAAATGGGAGTGAACCCACGGGTTCAAACCTGAAAGTTTGAGAAATTAGATTTTGACCCCCAGAACTTTTGGGAAATTATACAAGGGCCTAGCTGAAATTAAATCAATAATAAATTAATAATATTTAAATAAAATAAATTTCAAAAATACCTCTAGGCCATAAATTGAGCAAACGAAGTCCAAATAAAGTAAACCAATAGTGGATTTTGACTATTTTGGATGTTCTAAACCTAATGGAGGGGTCCGTTTCAAGAAATGGGACTCTGAAAAATAAAACACGTAAAAGTATAAATTACCAAATTGCCCTTGACATGTCCAAAGTCAAATTAAAAGCCGAGAAGGTCTAAATTGACTTTCTTCGATGTTCCGAACTCAACAGTGAGGTCTGTATTATGAATTAAAATAGGAAAAAATATGACACGTAAATATGTGAAGTTAAGAAAGCGACCCTAAAAGTTAATGAAGCTACTAGAAGAGTATACGTTAAGAAAATAACGCTTAAGATTGAAGTTAGGATTTACTACGATACAAGCATAAGTTAAGAAGCATCAATAAGGATATTGTAGTGAATATGAAGTTAACGAGATTATTTATGAATTGTTCCTAGGAACTACAAAGGAAGTGGGAAAACATATTATTAGCACCAACCCTAAGGACCGAGGTGAGTAACCCTGTATTTGAAGTGGAGATTTAACTCCATGTATTTAAAGAAGTTTTAAGTTCAAGTTATGTGAAGCGTTTGAATATCAAATTCAGTCTTTATATGATTCCCGTTTTAAAATATATTCTATTATGACATGCTCCGTAAATGTTTTTTTTTATACGGTTCATTTCTTAGAAATATTTAGCATGTCTAAGTAAAATGCCAATTTCCTTAAATATTCTGAATTTGATTATTCCAAGTATTTGAAGTTCTATTGTAGAACTTATATATTACATGTTTTAAATACTCATGAAAAGTATCTATTTGAAGAAGCCATGTGATAAATGTTTTACAAGATAAACGGTGCATAAGCACCATATGCGACGTTGAAATTCTTCGGAATTCAACTGTGACACGAAGAAATGCCCGGTAGCAGGGTCTAATCCCCCAGGCAATGAGATATCTCCATTGTAGCATTGCAGTAATACGAGAGTCTGGCTCGAAATAGATTCCATCTAATCAAAGAGAAAAGATGACAAATGCTTTTGAAAATGGAAATAGGTTTTACCCCCATTTTTACTATGCATGTTTATATGTTTTGAAGTAACACTTTTGAAAATGGAAGTAGGTTTTTACTCCTATTTTTCTTATGCGTGTTTATATGTTTTGAAAGTGCAAATACCCTATTTGAAGAAATGTATGGTTAGCTTGAATACTTTAAGTGTTTCATAGCTATCTGTTTTCATAATGCATATATTATGTGTTCTAAATGTACGAGTAATTGGTAGTGAGTATTTTATAAACTCTCATGTGCTAAACCATTGCCAATTGAAAGCCCGTGACAAATGCAGGAATTACTCACAAGCTTAGATTAGCTTACCCGGATTTTATCCGTCCCCCTTTCAGGTGATAGGAAGCAAGTTCTGGTTTTGATGAAGGAAATGTTTAATCTATGCTCATCTTGTGGAAGGGCATAGGAAGTTCATTGCAGGATTAGCAGATTTAGGGAAGCATCAAGACTAATAGTTAGTTATTTGGTTATAGACAATATATAAATGTTATGTAGTTATGTTTTAAAGGACAAATGAATTTGTATTATGTATAAAACTTTAAAATTTTATTTATGCTCTGAATGTATAATCATGTGTACCGAACGGCAGTATCGGGCGGATGTGCTAAAGATAAATAAGAAAAGAAAAGAAAAGAAAAAGTTTTTACGCTTTCGCAAAACACAGGCCGCACCGCTGTCCGATACTGTTGCTTATGTGAGCCTTGTTCTAAGGTCTCGGCCGAAGGGTGACGGTCGTGATACGAGATCCGCACAAGGTGAATTTCGGGTCGTGACATGATAACTTTGCAAGACATCATAATATGATCAAGAAGACATGATCAAGGTGGATGGTTTAAGTGTGGTGCACCAACACTACACTATACCTAAATGCATGCATTATATACATATAAAATGAATATAGTGGAAGATTCCAGCACAATCCACCTAAAATTAGAGTTTAGAGGTTGGATTTAAATGAAGAATCAAGGGAACCGAGGATAAATTAGGCAAGGTTTTGGAGGGAAAGCATTGGCCAAAAATAAGATTTCTAAGCCATTTGTCAAAGGGTTGTTATCCTTTTTCTCTCACATAAATAGTAATATACAACAAATCATTGTATATATAAGCTCTGTATATCAGCCCATCACAACATGTAGAGAGAGAGAGAGGAGAGAGAGAGAGAGAGAGTAAAGGTAGAGAGAGAAATGAGAGAAATAATGAATGAATTTTGTGCATGCATGCGTAGCCATTGGAGCTCAAGAAGCAATGAGAAGGGCTGCCATTGGAGGTAACCCGCAACTCATTTTTTCTTTCTCTAAAACCCAACTTTACGAGTTAACATGCAATGTTATCTATACGTGTAATAGTTAAACAGAGCCCCAACGCCATAGCTGAAACTCAAAGATTGAACCCAGAAATGAAATTGTACGAAGCTTAATTCTATGCATATGACCTTGTTCTATGTGAGATAAGGATCACAAAACTACTAGTATGCGATTGAAAATATAAAAACATGAGCTGTACAAGTCGACTTGCAAATTGGACATTAAACTAGAATTTATGATTGGGAATCAATGACCCATTGAACAAGGATCATGATGATCTAAATTTGAGATGAAATGGTCTCGAAATGGACCCAAACTGAACCAGTTACAGACCTTGGAAGTAAAGCTCAAACCGAGTTCATAGCGAGATTCAAGCCACAAAACTAATGCCAAACGTTAACTTGATATCCCAGAAGTCGTTTGGGATGAAAATAGGAGCCCAAACTGTGTTTGAAATTGCACAAAACAGAAACTCAAATTTCTAGGGTTTGCGATGAACAATAACCCAAGAATTGGGGACTATTGATGAATAGTGTCAGACCATTAACAGGTTCGGGCCGACCCACGCACAAAACGGGTCATAAAATTAATTAGAATGACGTTTTTGTTTGGTGGGGCACCGACGTGGCAGACCGGAGTAAGCCAGTCGGTTTTAAAGTTAATGGACCAGTTCGCTTATGATCTTACTGAACCGATTAGTTTTCTAAGGAATTAAAAGGGTTCAATGATAGAACCACTAAACCAGTGGGTTTTGGCCAAAGTTAATTAAACCAAAAATTTTATAAATTGTATTTTGGCCCCAGATTTTTATGAAAATTATGAATGGTCCCTTGAAAAATAATTTAATATTATTTTAATGCCCCTATTGACTTAGGTAAAATTACTATTTTAACCATAGGCATAAAAGTAGTGTAATAAAGGCCAATTAAAATACAAGAAGAGACATTTTTAATATATTTGTGTATTCCGGACTAAATAGTGGAGTCCGATTGGGCAAATTAAATCTCGAAATATATGAATAGAAAAATTAGGACTAATTCCAAATAAGTCCTAAGACCTTGATTAAGCTATCAAATGGACCCAATCACCGCGAGGGTACTTACCCTTATGTTTTTCGATGTTCCGAACTAAATGGTAAAGTCCATTTTGTTAAGAAAGGTACCAAAAATAAAAATACGTAAAAATAGGTAATTTCCAAACTATCCTTAGTAATATATGTGGTACTAGATAGACTGTGAAAGAATAAAAAAAGGGCATATCCAACATTATTAGACACTTTAGACCTAATAGTGAGGTCGAGTTAAGCATATGAGAACCCAAAGATGGTATCACATGAAAGTGTAAAATTATGAAAATATCCCTAAGCATAAGATATGACACAAGAAGACTGATTTAGATTCAAAAAAAGGCTAAGATAAGTATTTTTGACGTTCTAGAGTCAACGGTGATGTTCGTTTGGAAAAAATAGAACTCCAAAACATATTATAAAATGATTAATACATCTCTAAAACTTAATTAAGCTACCTGAAGAGTATAAAAAGTTAAAAGAGACCTATACCAATGTTTCTAAGAGCTTCCGAGTCTAAAAATGAGATCTGTTTAAGATAATTAGGTGCCTAATACAGGAGATAAGAATGGTAAAACGACTATAATACCTTTAAGGCTTAATTAAGCAATTAGATGAACTTAAAAAGTAAAAAAGAGACTTACCATATGGTTTAAGGACCTCTGAGACTCAAAAACAAAGTCTGTTTAGGAAAATCAAATGTCGAACAATATCAAACACGTAAAGGCTAAATTGACCAAAATGCCCCTAAGGATTAAAGTTAGCTATAAGATGAACTAAGAAGCATTAGAAACTCTAATTAAATACTTTAAGTGAATCTTAAATAGTAAGACTAAGTTCAAAAGGAACTAAGCATTAAGTAAAGAGATACTTTAAGCCATGATGAGTCCTAATAAAGTATCATTATGTTGATTTGGAACTTAGGATCTCTAACAAGGAAATAAAGATAAGATGAATGGTAAAGCAAGTCAATAAGAATGTAATTGTGGACTCTGTACCATAAGTGAGTAACCTTGTACCTTGAATTGGTGCCTACATTATGTTAAAATGCATTTTTGTAATCTGCTTTATTACTTAAATGCAAACATATTTTGATGATGATACAAGAACTATGTTTTGAACATTAGCATGATTTTGATTGCATCATAAAATGTTTTATAAACTAGGATAGCTAAAGTAAAGTCTTACAAGCATGTTTTAAGCTATGTTAAGGGGTCTAGGTGTACACTCTACATGATGGGAGGTACCCTCTGAAGGCACAAAGCTATAGTGTCCTGCATAATAAGCAATGGGTACACATGACTCTAGAGTTAAAACTAACTAGAATCTCAACATGATTTAAAAAGTTAAGCGTTATGATTTTAAGTGCCATTTTACATGACATCCTTACTTGACATCATCATGTTTCACTTAGGGCACTATATTATGACACCGAAGTATGACTCGACTGGGAGTTTGAATCTAGTGAGCAATGTAAGCCATGAGCTCTAAATTACTAAGCATTACTATGTGATAATTCTTATTTTGTATAACTTATCATGATGGCATAAATTAGTTTATAGGATTGCAAGAAGTAAAGATTTGTTATGATGTGTTTAGTTTTGTAAAACGTACTAGCATAACATTACATAATTTGATATATCTTTGCAATACCTCATGTTTACTAGTATGTTTAAAGAATTCCTAGTAGCTTTATGAATGCTTTTAAGTGCTAATCACGAAAAAGTATGTTCGAGTTTCGAAAATAAACAACATAGCACCAATGTTGCTCATGAGCTTTTCACAAAGCTCACTTGGATGTATCCATGCACATCTCAGGTATATTCCAAAGCAAAGACAAGATAATAAGATCTGGTTGAAATACTTTAAGCATAGATGATTCTTGTAGAGAAGCAGCTAGAGATGTCCCAATATCTTAAGAGCAGACATGCTCCGAAGTTTGGGTGACTGCTTAGAGAAAATGATGTAAGGAAATGGGAAACAAACCTACAGAACTAATTAGTCATTATTTGTATGTAATTGGGCTCATGATGTTGTAAAGTTGTACAGTTCTCTCACCTCAAGCTCACGCCGTCGTCATCGCCTCCTCCATCTTTGTTGCAGTCGCTGCCCCCATCACCGTTTCATTCTCACGTTGTCGCTGCCCTCTTTCCCTCTTGCTTTCTCTACCTCTGGTTTTTGTCTTTGTCCATGAATTGTGGGTGGGTTATACAAATATTCAACTCTAGTACTAGTATGGGATTTATCTTCACACAAATATTTTTTTTTTTGTTGGTTCAGGATTATTTCATATTATTACCCTCGGGTTTTTTTTTTTCTTTTTAAGTTTTAGATTTTTCTTGCTTTTTATATGCTTAATTGAGGAGCACTACTTCCGTAGGGTGGGGTCGGGGTCCTTTCCCCAAACCCTCCGCGTTGCCATTGCTAGTCAATAAATGCATGTTCATCGTCAATCCTATTTTGATGTTGTCTGTCGTATTTTGCGTTAACTGACAAGTGCTCCAGGGAAAGGTCTCTTGTATAAGCCATCTGCTTCTCTTTCTGTGGTTGGTTACAGTGATGCCAATTGGACCGGTTGTCGTACTAATAGGAGGTCTACTTCTGGTTATTGTACCTTTATTGGAGAAAGTTTGGTTACTTGGCGCAACAAAAAGCAGAATGTTGTGCGTTCTAGTGTTGAGATTGATTATAGAACTATAGCTCATATTGCATCAAGATGTTATGGGTTTGTTTTCTTTTTCGGGATCTTGGTATGGGTGTTTCTGCTCTTATGCAGCCACATTGTGACAATCAGGCTATTCTCTTTATTGCTAACAATCCGGTCTTCCATGAATGTACAAAATACATAGAGCTCGAGAGATTTTTCATAAAATTATTAATTATTAAATAAAAGTAAAATTTATTTGCATTGTCCAAAAATTATCAATTATTAGAATTATTAAATATTAATTAGTTCACAGTTGATTGTATGTAGCAGAAACAATTTGGGCTCTTTCCAAATGCTGTGAAAAACAAATCCTTATGCATGCAATTCTATATTGTTTCTATTTCTCCCCCCCCCCCCCCCCCCTCCAAAAAATAAAAGTTAATAAATAAACAAAACAGCAACAAACTCCAATTCTCTCTCTTGGTTTTTATATGCGCGCACGTGTCTATGCGTTATAGGCTTGCATGTTTATTATTATTTTTCTTTGCAGAAGGGTGCATTCATCCATTATGACCCCCAAGAACACCGAATTGATTCAGAAGTCCATATATATGCTCATTTTCACTTTGAAGAATATTGAGGTGTGATCCTGCTTGGCATATTCCTACATTCTAAGCTAACTATATATACAAGTCATTGTAGCTTTTGTTTCTTTTTGTCATTGTTGCTGTCGTCTTTCCACTTAACCACCATTCAACTAATGCAGAATATAGGTTGTGATATTTTGGGATTCACCTGTGATGAACCTACAAGACGGGACTTAAAATTGCTTATCAAGTCTATCAGCAGGCTATTGTGAAGGCAATGGAGAGGTGGACATAGGGTAATAACTTTGGCCAACTAAAAAGAATGTCTCTATCCTCTGTAATTATAGTGCTGAAAGCCAAGTATGACTCCCACGGGGCTTCTGTTTTGGGTTGCTATTGTGGAGGTGGGTTTGGTACTGGAGCTAGATGTGATTTTTTTGGGGTATAAAATGTCAAATTAAGGTTGATTTTCAAATGAAATTTTGCAGCATGTGTTCAGTTTGGGGCTTCATTTGTTGCTACTGGAATTTGTCTTCCGAGATCAGCTTGCAAAAACGTACGTAACTGATTCATTAATCTGTATATTTTTTCCCCCTTCTTTTGGTAGTTACCGTCAATGTTTTGGGAATTATTTTGAAAGAGAAGTTGGGAAGGCTGATATTTTTGGCAAGACTTATCAGTGTAGCTGAACGCATTTCCTCCATTTTTTATTGTTATTTTGGTGTCTAAACCGTTACCAGGTGACATGCATGTAATTTTATTCATAATATGTGAGTTCAATCCTTCAAGGCAAGCTTCCCTTAATCACAAAGTCTAGTTGGGCTTTGGCATGGAGGTTGAATAACAAAAAAACTTGTAAACCTATAGGATAGGATGCATGGTGGGGCAGACTGGAATAGTATGGTAATATGCGATTAAATCAGGATTATCTTATGTAGCTCTGAAGCAGGCTATGGAGCAAAGCTAATAGAAACATTAACCTAGCTCCTGACCCCCTCGAAACCTAAGCACATAAATTTGTGAGAACCCTATCAACAGGAGAATTTATATGCTAGAAAATGTTCCAAGTCCCCTTTGTTCCCCAGATATCACGCATTTTTTCTTTTCCTTTAGATGCGAGCAGATCGGATTTTGCTCCAGTTCAAGCAAGCCCCAGAGAGGAGCTCTCTAAGGCTTGAGAAATTCCCAGTATAGCAGCAATGGTGGACAATACTTGAAAGAGAAAATGAAGCAGTCTTCGAATCCTCTTTTATTTTCGAGTGTCCACAATGAAGTAATCAATTTAGAATCCCCCAGCACATTTGATGTGACTCTTTCTCTGGCTGGCTGATTTAGAATCCGCGTATCCTAATCCAGGCTAGGAAATAACTAAACATGCTAAAAATTACAAATATCCATCCACTGACTGAAATTAAAATTACGACAAAATGACACAATGAAATGAAAACACTACCAATATATATATATATATATATATATATATATATATATATATATATAGTTAACCGATTGGAAAAATCAAGATTGGTAAATCTAAATTTAGTGTAAAAATGAAAAAGGTAAACAATACTAATTCAAACTGTTCTACCACTTTAAGAAAATACTCTTAACACTCTAATTTACTTTAAGCTTGATCAAACAATCTTTAACTAATTGGCTTGTAATATTCATGAAAAAACATTACCTATACATTAGCATGGAAAATACACCCCAAATACGAACATACTAACAAGAATTAATAGAAACAACAACTGGGCTAGCTAAAAATATAATTACACAAGGATTCGCCAAATATCTTAAATATACTAGCCTAAAATTCTAGTTTTCCTAACCAAAAAACTGAAAATATATGCTACTTTTTTCGCAACAAAACAAAACAAAATTCCAAATATATCTCTACAGGCTTCTACATAATTTCAAAGCAAGAAACTCATATCACTACCAAGAGTAAAACTAAAGAAAGCAAAAATCCAAACTAGTTTTATTTTTTTAGCTGATAAGTGAAAAAGTAGTTTTGTTTATCTAATGGAAACCAGAGTACTTCTACCAGATAAGAATGAAAGTGAAAAGGAAAGATTAATATCAGCACAAAGTAATAAATCTAATCACTAATTTACTAAAATGAGATGCACTTGGGAGTTAAAAACAATTCAAAATAATTAGAATCACTAAAAGAAAATTCAATATAATTAGAAAAAAGGTCAAAATAAGATGCGCTTGGGTTGGGAGTTAAAAACAATTAGAAACGGGGTAGGTAGATTTTCGGTTGACAATAGAAAGTTGCAAGTTGAATAAATGGAAGCGGCAGCTGCACCTAACAACTAATTCCCTTTTTGAGGGCTCTGCATCAAAGTAGAGTAATGCAAATTTAGAGACTATTATTAACTTTACAGGAAATGATGCTGGGTAGAGCAACTAGAAATCAGATGAATCAGCTACTAAATAATAACAAACTGCATTTGATTGGTTTCTTGATCATAATGCAGTCCAGTATTTCCAATAATGCAAGCCAAGTATTTTGGATGTCCCTTTTTTTCAACCACAGATAGCTTCTCCATTAATGTAACTATACACCAGGCAAGCTTTTCCAATTCAGCATTATTTCACTTATATCTTTTTTGTTTGGACTCCATCAACCACTAACCACTGGTTTTCTTCCATAAGGTCCGGAACTTTTGTAGAATTCAATAATTATATAATATATTAAGACATTTATAATTTTTTTTATTTAGTTTTATTTGCCATAATACATATTTAAAATTAATTTCAACCAAAACAATTGATGAAAAGCAAATGAGACAAAACAAGACAAATATTTAATGATCTTGAACTTAAGGACTTTAATTTTTTTTCTTTCTACTTATTCACCAAAAGTTGAAAAAAAAAAAAAAAAAAAGATAAGTAATTTATGTTACACCTAAAAAAGGTAGATTTCATTATGGCCAAAGATTATACATAGTAGTTTAAAATCTAAGCAAGGAAATTATGAAGAATAAGGAAAATGATTTAATCAACAAATTGACTCTATAATCAAAATATATGGGAACATACCACCTAAGCTTCACTTTGATTTGAATTTCGAACAACCCATATGTTTCTCATGGGTCCCTCAACAAACCGAGTTTGAAAATATCGGGAACCAAGTCCCGGGAAGGAGAGGTTTCGAGGAATAACATGGGAATTGTGTGGGCAATCAATGAAATATGAGAGAAAAATTGAGGTTTTCGAGATGGGTTTGGAGGAAGAAGAGAAAGAAGCCATGGAAATAGAAAGAGCTTTGAGATACAACTGGACTGAGCACGATCTCCACTGATCGAACCATCAACAAAAATAAAAACAAAACCAGTATATATTATCAAAACTCTTTCAGATCTATGAAACCAATAGATATCATCAAAACCCTTTTAGATCTACGAAGAGCTTATTAAAAATAAAAAATTGAACAATGCATAACAAACAATCGATTCACAATTTTACATCAAAACATAAGATCTAACAATAATAATGGATCAGATAGAAAACCAAATCATACATAAAAAATCATCAAACCAACACAAAGATAAATAATACCTGTTGAGGTTACTAGTTTTTGGTCTAAAGGCTACTCTCCAATTGTCGGTCAAGAACACAAGGTTAGAGGGCCACCAGAAAGGCTCTGGTGTTAGTCACTCTGATGATGAAGTTAGTGAAGAATAATGACAGTTATTGAAAGAGAACAATTGGTCATGAATTGAAAGCATACCTTGTGGTCTTATTTATAAGTTATAGTTCTCCCTAGTTGAACAGGATTAGGAGCCATAAAAGTAGAGATTTGTAGATACCCATAGATAGAAGTTTTCTTATTGAACTATGTTTCTTTATTCTGAAGTCGGTAGTCCATTGAAGGCTGTTCCAGCTTGGTATCCTTTGCACTGGTGTTCTGTAATCCATAGGTTGGGAGAGGCTCGTGCGTACTCGATCTCTATATTACAGAGCACTTTAGGGACACGTGTCATGTCCTGAGATCCTTGGTCAAATTGTGGCATATCAACTACTTCTCCCGAGCCTCAGTTTTGTGTGATTCATCTTGATCTGAGGTTAGGGTTTCTGAAGCATCACGTGTGTGACATCATAAATGTGCAATTCATTTTTCGAGAAGACAACTGTTGATGGGACATTTAATACGTCAGTTGTCGATTTGGGAAATGAGGCCATGATTGCCTCAACTGTCACATTTGCTAAAAAAATGGTGCCTTTTTGAGATCTATAAAAAGGGAAACAAATTTCGTTGCATATTTTTTATCACTTTCAAAATAACTTACACAAAGTTAAATAATACCTCTTGATGTTATTAGTTTCTGGTCTAAAGGCTACTTTCCAATTTCCTGTCAAGAACACAAGGTTAGAGGGCCACCAGGAAGGCTCTGGTGGTAGCTGCTCCGATGATGAAGTTAGTGAAGAATAGCGACAGTTATTGAAAGAGAACAATTGGTCATGAATCGAAAGCATGTCTTGTAGTCTTATTTATAAGCTATAGTTCTCCCAAGTTGAATAGGATTAGGAGCCATGAAAGTAGAGATTTGTAGATATCCGTAAATAGAAGTTTTCATATTGAACTATGTTTCTTTATTTTGAAGTCGGTAGTCCATTGAAGGCAGTTTCAGCTTGGTATCCTTTGCACTGGTGTTTTGTAATCCTTAGGTTGGGAGAGGCCCGTGCGTACCCAATCTCTATAGTGCAGAGCACTCTAAGGACACGTGTCATGTCTTGAGATCCTTAGTCAAATTATGGCATATCAGTTACTCCCCCCGAGCCTTAGTTCTGTGTGATTCATCTTGATTTGAGGTTAGGATTTCTGAAGCGTCACGTGTGTAACATCATAAATGCGCCTTTCATTTTCCTAGAAGACAACTGTTGATGGGACATTTAATATGTCAGTTGTTAGTTTGGGAAACGAGGCCATGATTGCCTCAATTGTCGCGTCCGCTCAAAGATGGTCCCTTTTTGAGATCTATAAAATAGGAAACAAATTTTGTTGCATCCTTTTTATCACTTTAAAAATAACTTGAGCATCTGTATGAGCAAATGGAAATTTTTGGTGCACCAGTGATACTTCTCTGTTCACCTTTTCTGGTCAGGTTTGGTTTCGTGCGTACCCACCATTTTTGCATTTGATTTTTGCTATTACCCCTTTTTCTTTTTTATCTTTTTCAAAATTTGGAAATGGTGGCATCTGACACCCACTCCAGCACAGGGCAAGACCCAAGAGATCATATAAAGGAAGAAAATCTAGGGGCTTTAGGTCTTGACGTAAGTAGGAGAGGGGCTGAAAACACTTCGGCTAGCAGTTCAGGAGTCCTCTTGATTGATGTCACTATTGAACCTAGGAATAGGGATTCTGGTAGCTTCAGTAGAGCACGCAGGAGAGAGGAGGGGAAGAGTGCTATTACTCAAGACATGCTGGATACCCTTACGACCATATATGACTTTCTAGAAAATGTGACTTGTAGGGTCCCTAGGTCTATAAATCGCCTTACTGACATTGAACGAGGAGACATTTGTGCCTATCTCGAGTGGTTTAAGGTCGGGTACAATTTCCCTTCCATCCTTTAGTTAGTGAATTCTTTTGTTGGTTTAAGATCTGCCCTGCCGAGCTAAATATCAACATTCGGAGGTAACTAATTGCCTTCTTAGTCTTAGGTCATAAGAATGAGGTTGAGTTTGATCTTGAATTACTTAGGAGCAACATGGATCTCAAACACCAAAAGTCTAAAGGCATGTATTACATGTCTTTTGACAAAAGATTCAAACCCCTTAGATTTGTACCCTACTTATAACAAAACATGGAAAAAGTGGTATTTTTTTTGTCAAAGGTGCCAAGGGATTTGAGGACTTCAAGAATACGACCAACTTCTTTCCTTGGTACACCGACTTCAAGGGTAAGCCTACCAAACCTAATTACTTGTCCCTTTTATGCCTCATACTTCATGTTTATTGACTAATTCAGTTCTGGGTGTTTGATGCAGATAAAAAGCCCTAGAAGAGGTCTTTTTTTACTTTGGACCCATAAGAGAAATATAGAAAGCTCCTTCATCCGCAAAACCAATTGCACAACTAGATCCTTACCCTCTAGAACTTCATGGAGGCCGACCTTATCAAGGACAAAAGTGAAGTTTTGAAGAAATCCTTCATTTCTTCATGGTGACCTATTCCGAAGAAATAGGTCAGGGAAACGTTAGCACCACCTCAGACTGCCACTCCTTAAAAGAGGAAGAGAGTTGTAGTAGGAGAGTCCCCTAAGAAAATAGTTATAAAAAAGCTGGAACACATTCCACCCCAATGTTAGGCTCATTTTCTAGCTATGGTTTTCAGTAAAACCAGAGGGGGAAAGAAAATACAGTGGTCATAACCCCCATAGTGATCGAGGAGTCCGGGACCTTTTTGATAAAGAGGACATGGGCAGAGTCCTAGAAGACTTGCCTTTCGAGGGTCTTTGGGCAAAGGTCCTAAAAAAATATTAAAGATATTAAAGTCGCTCATATAAGGGTAAGAACTTATGCCCTATTAAATCAAGACATTATTTTTTTCATTTACTGTTCTAACTTCTTCTATTCTGTAGATAGTTCACACAATGGCTACCATTATGGACAACCCGGAAGACACTAACAAAATAAAGAAGCTCCATCACAAGTTCGGGCAGACTCGAGCCCAGTTGGGGATTGCTGAGTCTACTAGAAAGGGAAAACTGAAAAAGGCTGCTAGTGCTTTTCTAGCTCTAAGTTAGAGAAAAAGTGTCTGGCTTCAGAACTTGAAGCTCTAAAGAAGAAGGTAGCAAAGTTCGAGGTGTCAGTGGCTCTAACACTTGCTGAAAGTATTGTACTAGTGAAGAAGGAGACTAAGGAGGCCCTGAAGGTGGAGGTCTAGAAATTAGGGGGTGAGTTCATCAATCATGAACATTATATATGTAAAAAGAAGTTGACTAAGCTTTATCCTACGTTAGCTATTTCTAGTCTAGACGAGGTCTCGATTTCCGATGCTAAATTGCAAGAAGAAAAAAAAAAGAAGAGGGTGCTCAAGTAACGGATCCTATTACAGACCCTACTTAACTCACCAAGGTCATTGCACCTGAAATCGAGAAGGACCCTGCTCCTACCGAGCAGTGTTACTTATGTATTTTTTGTTCCCTTTTTGCTCACTCTTGTAACTACTCTTGTAATATTGGGATTTTTTTGGACTTTGAATCCAAGTCTTGTGTTATATGCCTGATTACGTATTAGCTTGCTAACTCCAATTAACTAGTAATATCTGAATGTCTACTATCCTCATAACTGACCGATCACGTAGTGAGTCACCTAAAAGCTAGTTTAGGTGTTATGTTTCAACCACATTCCTTTGGTTTGTTCTAGTCTCTTCTTTGTGGCCTCTAGGATAGTCTTGTTAGTTACTTCTACTTGTTCGTTAGTATGTGGATGTTCTAGAAAGGAGAAGTGATTACTTATATGTAGGTTTGTATAGAACTTGAAGAATACTTTCCCTGTGGAATCCTAAACCTACACACTACATTCTTCCAAGTGAAATTTATAACCTCCACTTCTGTGATATTGGTTGGAGGTTCAACCTCTGCCCACTTAAAAAAAATAGTTTATGGCAACTAACATAAAATTTCTATTCTAGAGGGCTTTTAGAAATGGTCCCACAATGGCCATTCCCCATTGGGAAAAGGGCCAAGGACTAGTTATGGGTATGGGCTTTTACGGAGATTGGTGTTGATAAGAAGTAAAGCGTTGGAATTTCTCACACTTCTGAAAAAAATATTTGGCTTGTTTTAACATACTTGTCCAGTAATACCCTTGAGACAAAGCTCGATAGGCAATGGTTCTTCCTCTATTATGATTACCACAGATCTCCCGATGTATTTCTACTAAGACATATTGTGGTTCCTCTAGATCTAGGCATAGAAGGAGAGGTTGGGAGTAAGTGAAAAGGCAACCTAGAGAGGGGTGAATAGGTTGTTTTAAAAACTTTTTGCTTTAATTTAATGAAATTCATTTTCCCATCAATGTGTTAGCATCATAAAACAATCAAAACAATAATAAGCAATAACGAGAGTAAAAAGTGCACAGAGAATTTATAGTGGTTCAACTATGAAATTAGCCTACGTCTATTCTTCAACAACGATCCTTGATCTTTTTGCCAGAAATTCACTCAACTTATTGTTGGGGTGATGATTTCACTACATTATAATCAACTCACGTAGCAACTCTTGATCAATACTACAATCTTCATAATTATTGGTTTGTCTCAAGACAAACACTCGCCCCTCAAGGAATCAAATCACAAATTAAAGAAAGACCTTTCTTTTCTCACATAATGAATACAATAGAAATGTTACAAATACTTTCTTCTTCACACAAGGGTTATTGAATCAATAGTTTAGAAAACCCCTAACAAGCTCTTGAATCAAAGGTTGAATCGGCACAATGAACTTTTTCACACGTTTGTAGCTGTGCTTGATAACCCTAGACGATACCCATGAAATATATTTAAAGGGTAGCTAAGAAGAGGACCAAAAATGAATCACGCGTATCTTAAAAATGCATGTTTGACCTTTTCTTAATCAGTCGGAAAGGCTTCCTGGTTAGCTAGTCCCGATGAAGTTTCCTTAGAAAACCTCTTCAACCCATTACTTTCGGTCTGCGAGTAGATACTTTTGGTCAGTCGGTACCATCTGACTTGTTATGTTCACACACCCGATCAGCCAGTAGCCTTTAGATCATTTTAATAGCCCTTTCGGTCAATCGATAATGGTACCCGATCAATCGATAGCCTCTAGATTGATGTCATGCCAATAGCCTTACTCCCGGTCAACTGGTAGTGGTACCCAATCAGCCTGTAGCCATTGTATTTTGGGACTTCAACATCTCCTCATCTCCTGTCAAAGCTAAACAAAACTTGCTCCATAACAACAATTAGTGTAGAGTGAATAACATATAATTATGTAGTCAAAACTTTAGGAATCAAGATTAGAAATATATAATTAGTTTAAAATCCAAAATGAACATTTTATCAAAACTATCCTCAACATTCTCCCCCTTTTTGATTATGGCAACATTTAGGCATTTTAATGAAATTATATACTCCCCCTTAATTAAAGCTCTCCTCCTAATTTGGATAGATTTATAGCATAAGCAATCATAGTAATAAATCATTTCCAAAGCATATAGGCAATGCACAACAAGGACATAGACATAAATTATAGTAGCATAAACACAACCAAAAAAAGGGATTCCTACATCCATTTTTCCAACAATAGTAATTGTTCAAAACATATTCTACATAAAAGATAAGATGTTCAAGAGGAAGAATTAAACAGATAACAAATGCCCTCAAAATCTCTAGAATTAAGATGGAGCTAAACTGTTTATCAATATTCTAAAAGAGTGCGTCGACCTTTGTTTCAAGATGACCGATACGAAAAAGAACATCTATAGAAGATGTAAGGTTTTCCGCATCAACACTCACACCATCGTCCCCCTCCATGGCCTTAACGTTCCTCTTGACGGGGGACATACTCATTAAACATTTCCTTTATAATAGTCAGATTACCCTCGGTGATATCCCCTTGCGTTTGCTCAATGTGCTATCTTTGGGAATCAACCCCAAATTGTTTGAAAATTTTAGTGAGATAGGCACCATATGGAAAAGCCACACCATGGGAGAATTTAGTCAATGCCTCCCGCATATTTTGACGCATGATGTAAGTAAGATTCAATTTGGTGTTTGTCATAGAGAAATAAAGGATATATATAACATTGTAAGGGCGAGACTTCATTAAAGTGTCCCTTTTTGGGAAACACATTAACATTCACAAACTTGTTAAGAAGATAGAGATCCGAATTGAGTTTGGTAGCCTTGAAATAGGCTTCATTATTACGACGATGGGTGATTGTTTGATAAACTTCGACTTTATCCTTCACAAGGGTGCCGATTTTATCTCAGGTAAAAAAAACCCTTTCCCCTTCAAGATACACCTCTATAATTTTAGCTAGGTCATCAAGACCTATTTCAATGTTTAGTCATTTGACAAAAGATTCAAGCATGATGTCGTCATCAACCTCCATTATCCCTCTTAGGACCAAGGGATCCGATATTGTAATTAGCTAACCTGGTTTGACAAAACGTGCTTTGTGTGTAATCCATACATAAGTCCTACGAGTGAGTACCTCGATGCTCGTTCTTCCCCAAGTTCGTCCAAGAGACATTACCGTGTATCACTACTGGTTGACTTGGTTCTCAAAGGGTAAGAGAGGGAGGATTGATTTATATCCTTATGGTATCCCTGTGTACAAACAAAGTGGATATCAGAGCCTTCTTTCTAAGGCATTTGATTGATATCCTAAGTTATGAACAATGGAAGGGTTAAAAGAGGGAGGATCGATCTTACGACCACCTCTATTTAATGGCTTGAATTATGCTTATTGGAAAGCTTGTATGAGAGCATTTTTGAGAGCTGTAGGTGAGAGAGTTTGGATTTTTGTCCAAGAAGGTTAGGACCCCCTGGTCACAACCGCAACTATGGAAATTCCCTCCATAGTCAAGCCTTCAAACGCTTGGAATGAGTTAGAGTTAAGGATGAGTGGCTACAACACCAAAGGGTTAAATGCCATCTTTAATGCGGTAACTCCTGATGAGGTTCACCCCATTATGACCTGTGAGACGTCCAAGGTGGCTTGGGACATCCTCGAGACTACCTATGAAGGTGCGTCGACGGTAAAGAGGTCAAAACTACAAATTTTAACTTCTAGGTTTGAAGCCCTAAGAATTAAAGAATTTGAAACCTTTTCCTGAGTTTTATGCTAAATTGAGTGACATTGTCAAATCATCATTCAACCTAGGAGAGAGACTTGAAAGGACCAAAATTATTAGGAATATATCGAGATTTTTTCCCGAGAGATTTCAACGTAAGATAATCGCCATTGAAGAGAGTAAAGACATGGACTCTCTAGTTGTTGATGAGTTAGTTGGATTACTTCAAAACTTTGAACTAACTCTTGGGCAAGCAAAGAAGACCAAAAGTCTTGCCTTCAAATCAACACAAGTAAAAAGAGAAGGGATATTGAAATAGACCCCGAGTCCATGAATGATGAGGACTTGCCTCTTTTTGTTAGGAAGTTTAACAAATACCTCAAGGGTAGAATGCCTAACTCCAAGGGATCTCAAAGTTCAAGTAAATGATCCTTTGGAAATCCCAACTCTTCAAGAGCCTCAGTCCAAAGATCTTCTTCTAATGGTGATAGAAGATATCCTTCATCTTAATCCACCTCTAAGCATATCGAATGCTATGATTGCCATAATTATGGGCATATAGTGGTCCGATTATCCTAATAAGAGAAAAGGGAAATTCTCGAAATAGAAAGGCTATGAAATCATCTATTTTTGAAGATGATGAAGAGGAGGAGGAAGAGGGAGAGGAGAATGATGATGATGAAGAAGAAGGTGATGAAAGTCAATTCGTTGCTTTCACTAATATCACCAATGTTCATGAATGATCATC
The DNA here is from genome assembly GCA_008638375.1 of Nyssa sinensis. Taxonomy (NCBI): domain Eukaryota; kingdom Viridiplantae; phylum Streptophyta; class Magnoliopsida; order Cornales; family Nyssaceae; genus Nyssa; species Nyssa sinensis. The sequence continues at coordinate 28,117,604 of CM018039.1, read as the reverse complement.
TTCCCTTGAGGATGAAGATCATGAGGACATCAAAGACTTTATGACTAGTGATGAAGGAAGCAATGATGAAGACAACATTGAGATTGCCTTTAAAAAACTATTCAATGAATCTATAAATTTCAAGAAGTCTAAAATGAAACTTATCACTAAGCTCAAGTCTTGTGAGAAGGAGAAGAATGCCTTGATAGTTGATCAATATTTATTGAATCAATGGAATGAGGATAAATTATCTCTCTTAAAGGAAGTTGAATCCTTAGAGAATGAGAGAAATTTTTTGGTTGTTAAGGTAGAAGAACTTAAGGCATTTTTAGTTTCTTGTGAGAATGAAAAACAGAATTTGAATTCCAAAGTTCACTCTCTTAGTGAACAACTCACACACGCTAGGAATGTCAAAGTCAATCTTGAGGATAGGTCTAATAAGCTTTCTAAAATGCTTAATATCATCTAAATCAAGAATCATAAAAGTAGTTTGGGATATGACATATTCATGAATAAGAACAAGCCATCCACATCTACTTCAAGTCAATCTCCCACTCTCAAGCCATTTGTGTTTGTGTCCTCAAAATCCAAAGGTGTTGAACCACCTAAACCTATGAGGAGAGTGTCATGACTCGGCACCCTGCCTTATGTGGATGCAGAGGCCGTGATGCCTGTCATACCCTGACCCAAATTTTAACCGGGTGAACCACGTGAACCGAGCCGTTAAAGCTTTTTGGTTTAATATTGAATAAATGGATGAGTCAGAATCTTAATAGTTGGAAATACGAGTCATGCCCGAGCGATGCCCGAGCCAATCACGAATGGATACTGGAATATAAAAATAATAATAAGATAATAATAATAAAAATACAAATGAAATAAAAATAAAAAAAAAGGAAAAATAAAATAAAATAAAGAAATAAATAAATAAAAATTATGTTGTGCCATATGGATAAAAATATATATATATATATATGTATATATATGTAGAAGTGTAGATGTATATACACATATATATATATATATTAAATACATAAGGGGAGGGCAGGAGAAATAAAGAAGGGCCGGTTTCTCTTGGGTGAATCAACAGCCGTCTCTTGGTTGTATATACAGCCGTAGAAGCAGAGAAAGAAGAGAAGAAAGAAGAAAAAAAAAAAAAAAACAGAGCAGGGACGGCTGGTCGCTAGAATAGGGAGAAGAAAAGGAAGAAAAAAGAGAGGAGGAAGAAGAAAGAAGCAGCTCGGGGCATTTTGCGTGAGATGTGCAAGAAAAGGAGGAGTAAACGAGCCAAGAAAAACCGGGATTGAGCAGTGTGTTCGGAAGTGAAACCGGGTGGCAGCCTGTACGCGCGTTGGGTGAGTGAGATTCATTCTATGTTTTAAAATTTTTTAAAGCATGAATTACTATGTTGATATAGAATTTTGTTAAGCATAGAACTGAATTGATACATGAAATATAGTTGGTGTTGAAATTGAATCAAGGAAAACAAAAAAAAAAAAAAAAGAACAGAACTAAACGTGGGGAAACAGTGAAAAACAGAGGAGGAAAAAATAAATCGGGTTGTGAGATTTTGTTGGGGTTAATTGGTTTAGATCATGGGGAAGTTAATTCTCTTGGGTATAGGTAAATTTTAGAAGCAAAACGGGATCGAAACCATAGGAGAAAAAGGGAAAAAACGGAAGGGAAAGGGGCTGCCGGAAAAACTGCACAGCCCAGGTGCGCCACTGTTCCGGCCATTTTGGGAGTGCTCCGGCACTCCGATTTGAAATCCGACGGTAGATTTGAGTTGCCTATAACTCGTAGGTGTTAACCGCGCTGAAAAACGCAAGAAACCCGTCATCGGCGAGTCGCCGTTGACGAAGAAGACAACCTGTACGCTGGAAATGGCTGCTGCGCGGCTGCTGTTTTCCGATTTTATTTTGGCCAAACCGGGTCGGGTCTGACCCGACCCACCCATTCAGATGACTGCCCAACACTTGTACTTCATGGGTAAATTTTTAAATTCGAGTTTAGATAGTGTTTGGTTAGAAAGGAGAGCTATCCAATGGTTGGCTTAAACTTAACAGGAAATGAAAAAAAAAAAAATGAAAAATGTATTAACAGAAAATGAAAAAATGGTATGGGCAGCGAATTGAACCTGTGACCAAAGGGGAAAAGGGTGAGAAGCTTAGCCACTGTGCCACCAAGGCACATGTGGTCTGTTTGGGCTCAAATACGATATGTATTATCCGAATTAATTAATTTAAATAAATGATTTAAATTAATAAATTTAAATTTAATTTCGACGCTTAAATTAGTAGAACGAATAATGAAAACTTACTATTTTGGACCCTCTGAATATAATAGTGAGGTCCGTTTTACGAGACGGAGTCTCGAAAAAATAAAATAGCCGTAGAATGCCAAAATGACCAAAATGCCCCTACGTCCAAAGGTGAGTCAAACGGACTCCGATTTAGTTAAGTAAATAGTGAATTTTTATTAATTCAAACCTACTGGACTCAACGGTGGAGTCCAAATTATGAAAACAGAACCCAAAAAGTAGAGACACGTAAATGACCATGTTGCCCTTGGGTAAATTAAGTTTAAAATGGAAATCGTAAAACATAAATTAGTAAGGGAGGTATTTAGAGTAACGAGGCATAAATTCGGTAAATGATATGAAGGCTGAAACGTGTTTATTGATTTATAGGCAAGTCAAAAGGAAAGGAGAAAGTCACGGGATATTAAGACGTTGATGAGGTAAGTGGATTCCTATCTTTGATACGTGGTTTCCAAGCCACGATCTTTCCATTACTGCCAATCTTGTACTCATATATGTATTCACTATCATTGTTTCCCACCATGGATATTGTTCTACCTGGTGGATGCCTATTGGTTGATGTTGCATGACTGATTCATTTCATTAATGTCTATTTACTGTATGTTATGTTATGATGTTCCATGTTTTGTACATTCATATGGAATACTATAGAATCTTAATTTATGTTAAGTGCCGGGTTTTGTGCTTAGCCACATTACCTATCTGATGCTATCTGATTGACTGGGACCTACGGGTCAAAAAGGACATATGGCAATTATGGCGTTTTTACGCATTAAGGAAAATGGGCATTTTATATGCATTTATGTTAATGGGGGGTATGCCGGGCCCCAAAAGACCGAGGGTCTGCCAAACCCTGAACAGAGTAAAGGCATCATCCATGTTAATTGATATTGTTCTATGTTGATTGGTTTGATTCATTGGACTTGACTGTGACCGTTTCATTGTGGCAGTATTTATGTTGATTGTGTTCATCGAGCCTATTCTATATTCATGCTACACTGTTACTCTTGATGGTTATTGTACGTTGTCATTCATTGGTTACTCTTGACTGTTATTGTACCTTGTCACTCATTGGCCATTGTGGCATTTTACAGTTGACTGGAATCGTTATCATGACTGGCTATCATGTTACCTTGACTTGTAATCATTTATGTCATCCCCACCCGTATTGGGGATAGGCTTCTACCTACTGAGTTTGTAGCTCACCCCTTACTAAATTTTTCAGGTGAGAATGTTACAGAACCATAGTAGGAGATCAGGAGCTTAAGGAGACAGTTGAGGAGCATAAGAGTAATGAATGAAGTCTCTCCCATGTACTCACCACCTAAGAGTGGTTTAGGATCAGTTTATTGTTAGTTTGAAGTTTAGTCTTTGAACAATAATTGTAATACAGCTTCCGCACTTTAATGTCATGTTTATATTATTTATTGTTATCATTGGTAAAAGAATGGAAAAAGTAGGGACGGCCATTGGGTCGGCCCCACGATACGAGATCCGCATAGGGTGGGTTTCGGGTCATGACAATGCCAGTTGGCCACCTTGCCGATTTTTCCCACTGACAATGCGATCAACCAAAGGCGACTTCTAAACTTTACAAAGATTTACATTCCAAATGTAAGGTTAATGCAGCAAAAATTTAAACCTTTTTTTTATTCAAAAATGTAACTTATCCAAACACATTAGAGCATGTCTAAAATCAGTCACCAAATATCTTTAGAGTACCTTTTATTCACCATGACTCACTAATCAAATTTAACACCTCTATCAATGATACAGTATTAAAAATACCTATTATCTGATCAGCCTTATAGAGTATGCATTCAAATCGTAACTTGGAGTTCGTATCATCAATATTGTTCATAGGCTTGCCACTAGCTTTACTAGTCACCCCATTCGCCCCATTCTGTTCCTTCTCTTATAGAGCTACTTGAGAAATATATATAAATATGGAGTGAGGTAACTTAGCTCAGTAAGTAAATTCTTAGCTTTGCCATGGGTTAGGGTTAGTCACAAGAATATAGAAGAAAAACGATACGATAGAAAATCACTAAATAAAGCAAACCATGACCAGGGTCAAAAAAGGCAGATCCACAATATGATACAACTAAGTGATGCAAATCATCTAAATGGGGAATCTAGGTTATCATGATGAATTGCTTCCACAAATAATACGTAGCCAATTACAAAACAAATTAATTGATCATCATGGGTACAGAAAAACTAGATCGTCCAAAAATATACAAAACCTTATTATCGAATTCTAACAGAGCAGATGTGTAAACAAAACGGGGCCCGGCATACCCTCAGAATGCTTATTCAGGTTCACCTCTCTCTCTTGGGCTAACTGAATAGCGTGAGAGCTCTTTCACCACAAGTCTTTAAAGGACACAAATGACCACACGGGTCCAGAACGCATTCTGTGAATAGATGGGCATTGTGACTAAGCACAACCCCAAGCACATACAAAATGTTATGATCATCAAAATTTCACATGAGATGTACAATCATATGAAACAACCAAAATCTCAATCAACGAGACATAAAATGCGTGGAACAACAAACTCTCCATCAATGAGATGTATTACAAGATCATGGCATGGTATACATGAAGGCACAATTATTCTCAAGTATCATAAATCAAGTTCTCAAAATGATATAGGCAAGCAAATCAAATCTGAAGTATAGGCATAACAAATAATTACAAGTCGATTGGCATCAATTTGGGAAATCGAGTTCATTAGGTAAGAGATAGAGTACAAAATTGGCAGCACTTGAAAGTAAATGTGACTTGTCTAGGAATAACCCATATTAAAGCATAGGAGTTACTTATCTCAAAATAATTTCCAGCAGTTCCACTAATCTCAAGTTTCCTTCTCTTTTCCTTTGGAGGTTCCTATAAATCAGAAATTTAATTATTAATAATTCATTGTCTTTAATTGTCTATGTCGATACTAATGCTCATGTGTTTTGCTTTAATTATTCAACTCTCTTGGGTATCATTCAACATGTTTTCGAGTTGTAAATCTTACCCATTAGTTTTTAGAATATCATATTTGGGTAAACAGACTCCATTGTTGAGTTCGGGACGTCTAACAAAATAAATCAAGGCTTTCACAGCCACTCATTTGGCTTTGGGCATCTCTGAGGGCAAAAATGGTAATTTACATTTTATATGACTTAATTTTTTGGGATACCGGTTCACAAAATGGACCCCATTGTTAGGTCCAGAATATCCTGACATAGTCAAAATACACTATTATTTGTTCAATTTGGGCGTCGGGTTATTGTTCTATTTTTAAATTAATTTAATTACCATAATATTTTTATTATACATTATATATATATATATATATATATTAGGTTCAATATATGGCACAGGTGTGGTGGTGGTACAATGGGCTAAGGCCTTGGCATAGGATCCCATCTCATGCGCGTAAGTGGGTCGAATCCCACTGACCGCATGTTTCTGCCCCTCTTTTTATTTTTCTAAGTAACCTAGAGCCAAACAGTGGACAACAGATTAAATCGGGAATGGGGTTATCCTTGATCCAGAACAGGGTTAAGCAAATTTGGATTTATTACATGTGTAGCCAAACAGAACAGTATCATTTAAGTTAAAAAACCAACCCTCTAAACGGCACCATTCCAATTAAGTCGTATGTACGATGGGCCGGGGTCCGACCCAAACTTGGATTCGACTCGAGACCGACCCATCATGGTTCACCTTCTTCCCTAAGCTTTGGTTTATTGTCGCCCTAATTGTAGAGAATTATATTTTCAATTTCATGAATTTCTGAGGGGTATTTCTCTCTTCCTTTGATCACGATTCGATTACGGGAACCGTTCCTATCATTTTACATTGATTTCATGCCTTGAATCAAGCTCAGGGCTCGGTTTTTCTTCACCATGCCCGCACCTGCAACTCTTTGGTAAACCTTCATGTGAATGCCAAATCGCTTCTAGTTTGGTCTATTATTGTTATTTGGTAATGGGGTTTCGTCCCCCGTCCTCAAATTTAACTCTTGGGGTAATTTTATGAGGTTGGGTCTCAAGGACCGAGACTTACAAGTCGCGATCACATGGCCATCCTTGGTCTTCGTGGTCGCGGACCATTGTTTTCCCGACCCTCATAACACCTGTTTTAGGTCCCAACAAGCCAAATTCAATTTGGCTTTGGTTGGTTCAGACTTGCCCCAACAGAGGTCCATCCACGGCGGTTTGTGTATGGTCTAGTGTTTTTAGGTCATCTAGGGTCCAAATCTCATTCCTTATGCAAGAATAGCATTACTAGACATCATACATGTGACTAGGTCTCATAAAAACTAAAACAGTGCTAAATGATAAGAGGAAGAAATTAAAATTTTAGTGTTTTATACCTTTGAAAGACTCTTTCCCTCTCCTAGGCTCAAAGTTAAAATCCTCAATGCTACCTCCTGGCTGTATGGAGTGCTCCAACTTTCTTCCTCCTTCCCCTTCTTCTCCCCTCACCCTTTGTCTCACTTTCTCTCTCTAAGAAAACACATGCACACTCACCACGTGTCTCTCACGCACGCACACACTTAGTATCACTCACACACTCTACACATGCAGCACACGACACATATGATATTCTCACACAAGGCTCAAACACATGGGCCTATATTTATGTATATATATATATACATATACACATGTATATACATAATAGGGCTGAGGTGTGCTGAGGTGGAGGGGTTTAGTGGAGGATGAGATGTTGCATGAATGGCCATTGGCCAATTTGGGAGGTGGACTTAGTTAATTAGGGGTTATTACATATTAGATGCATATTTAGGCACAAAAGAGTTGGCAGCTTGATAATTTTTTGGGTGTTTAAAACTTGCCTCACTTGGTCAAGGGTTCAAAACCCCTTGGCCTCACTTTTGGTTATTTTCCTCCCATTTTATGCTTATGCCTCGTTTGGCATGCACAGTTTACCGTTTTGACTTTTTTCCTTAGATTTTCTTTTCTATTCCTCTTTTTATGAAACTGTTTCTTCTGATCATTTCCTACTTGGGTTGGCTTCGAAGTTCAAAGCCTTGCGTCGATTACCATTTCCTTGTGGTCTCCATAACTTGCTAATTCAAATTTTTGTAGTGTTAAAATTAGGTTAAGATGACCAAATTAACGTATTAAATTCCAAGAAGACATCATTAAATTAAATAAATCGGTAAACTAGGTTTGGGGTATTACAGAAAGCCTAACCTCAACCAAAACCTCAAGCTCTTCCTCTTCCACTACCTCAATCTAGACCTCATGTAAAACCTTAACCAAGATCACTCTATTGTTCTCATTGCATGGTTGAATGGAATTATAGGATGAAGTGTGGATTTTCCAAGAAAAGGCCAACAAAATCTCACTCTATAACCTTAGAGAAAAAAATTAGAAATTGCTACCTTGAAGCAAAAAATGAATAATTATATTCAAAAATCAAGGAGCATAGCTCAAAGGATTATTCATATTTCCAACCTTGAAAAGCTCGTCCTACTCCCAAAAGAATTGTGAGACAAATTTGGGTAAGGAAGGATAAACTTAAAGGTCTTGAGAAAGAGTGTGTAAATCACACTTCATAATTTGTTTCTTCCTCAAGAAGATCAATTTTGACTCTTAAGTGACTAAAATAGTCTATAGCAATTTAGGGATTTCACTCTTCATTCTCATCTTAGAGTCTCCCTATGAATTGCTTTATTGCTTCTTACTTCGTTGCACTAATTGAAAATCATATTGAGTAAGTTGTGTTCTCTTTTATAGTCTAGGTGATTCTTAAATTCTCTATCTATTTTAGGTCTATGGATTTTAATTGTTTTTTTGTCTTTTTTTTTTTTTATGGATTTTTTATCCCACATAGTTAGGTGCATTTCATAACTTTATGAAGTCAAGAATCCAAAAAAAATTTCTCTTGTTTAAATTGCTAATGGTAATCCCATTTTTTTAAAAGCGAATTGTATTAAGTGCATTTTGAGTGATTAAGTCTTAACTTGTGAACCTTATTCTATTAATATCTTCACTTAGTCTTTTTCACTTGAGTGCACATAATATTTCAATCTACTTGTGATCTCATAGGTGTTAGTCTTGCATATTTCTTGCATGAGATTATCTTGTAGATAGGATGGGCTTAATGGTTTTATGTTTTCATCTCAATAAGTCCATGGCTAGAAAGATTGACTTATGTTGGAAAAATCAAAGGACCAAAAGTAAAAGTCTTAAACGAAAATGGCACACACGCAAATTTTTTTTCAAGAGTGGAAGGAAAAGGCTACCCTTGAGATAGTGTGTTTGCTAGCATTGGTAAAACCTTTGAAAATAGTAGCCTACTCAACTGTGTGAAATCTGCCTTGCAAAAGGTGAGTCAAGTGCAAATTAAATTTACAAATCTTTGCTTTTAAGTTAAGAGAGTTTTTAATTGAAAATGGTAAAAACTCCATAGGTTAGTTGACCATGGTTGTTTGCTCTTATTGATGTGCAAATCATTCAACGCCATAGAAAGTCGACCTTGAGACAAAGAACATTTCATGGTTAAAATTAATACATATGTCTAATTACCATGATTGAGTGAGTATAGAGTGGGCTTATATGTGTTTTAGTGTTGTAGGATCATTTGAATGTATTGATATTATTTAGAACATATGTACATTTCTCTGATTCACTCGAAATGTTCTTCAAATTTAGTTTTCAACTTAAAAATATTAGGATTATTTTTAGCTTCGTAAAACAATTGATTCATCTTAAGGTTTGTAGCTAAAAACAGTATTTTCCTTGAAAATTCCCATTTTCCCCTTATTTTGTAGTTAAAAATTGCACAGAATTTTTGAATAAAGCAAAACTCTCTATTTTTTTTTAGAGAAGAGTAGCCTCTGGAGCTCGTTCGAACGAAGCTCTATCATTCGTTCGAAAGAACAACTGCTCAGGTTAAACACGCGAGAAACAACGCATTTTTCATAAAAAACCTTTACTTTTCTCAAATTTTTCTCTTAAAATCCTCTTAGTTCTTGTGTCATTTTGATCCCGGTGTCTGTTAATCTTTGACTCTATTCCTGTTAGTGTGTTCTACACATCGTGGGCTTCACTTTCACTGATCACTTCGTGATTCCGTTTGTTAGTTATTATGGTAAGTCCCCAAGTCTATTTACATTTTCCAATTAGTTTATTTGATCTGTCATCTAGACTCAAGGTTAGTGTGGACTGTAGTTCAGTACACTTGATGTAGTACCATCTCATGTTCATCCTAGTTTTTGCTTATCATATACTACGTGATCATGGCAACCAAGGCAGTGCCTATTGAGCAATGACATTTTCCATATGTCATTCGCTTGGGAGCAGTGCCTCGGAACCTTGTTCAATTTTTGACATAGGTCTCTCAGTTTTGGGCAAGGGCTATCATGTTCCGTCCAGTTTTATAGTGCGGGTATGCTCTATTGATGATATCCGTGAGACTTTAGCCTATAAGCTAGTTGACTCACGAGGTTGGCTACCCTTCTTATCGATCATGGTCTGGCTAACGAGCCTTAGTTCGAGAGTTTTACTCAAACCTCGGTTCTCGTGATGCCTAGAGAGCCTTCCCTATGACTATCTGTGGTGTCCTTTTCTCTTTCATGTCAGAGATGATTGCTAAGGCTCTTGGTTTTCCTAGTGTCGAGCAACCCGACTTCCTATACCCTCAGGGTGTAGCTCTTCCATCTGCGAGCTTTATTGTTTCCACCCTACGAGTTGATAGTTCTCATGTCTTTGCCTCATAGGGTGCGACCCTAGAGCAGGGATATCTACTTAAGGGTTTTTGTATCCTCAACTTCATTATCTACAGTGTGTTACATCCTGTCAGCCACACAAATATGCTGACACTCACCCATGCCAAACTCCTATATGTACTTGGTGCTACTATCCCCATCGATGCTCCCTCGTACATACTCTAAGTCATCGATACCTCCACCATCGGAATGAGACGCACTATATCCTTACCATTTGGCAACCTGATCACTCGGATGTATGCTGCACAACAGGTTTCTTTCTACACTACTAATATGCTCGTCCTCCCACCTGGTCCGTTTACCCGTTAAACCCTATCCAGGTCACAAGGAAATGTCATTGCTCCTCCCGATGAGGACGATATTCCTGATGAAGAGCAAGATGCGAAGTAGTAGAGGCGGCAACAACCACCAGCATCGACACCGGCTCTGCATCAGTAGCCACACGTCACCTCAACAACAATAGTCTGGAGATCAGATTCACATAGAGGATTTTCTTGTTGATCGGACACCACCGTAGTTCCGTACCCTTTTGGGTGTAGGCTTCCAAGCGTCAGAAAAAGCTTCATTTTCTTCCGCCGATTAGCTGATCACTAGGGATGAGCTCGAGGAGTGATTACAACTTTATCATGATCAGATCACTGCTAACATAGATCTCAGGCTAGAGCAGCATTATCTTCAGATGCGATTAGATTACTTTATCTCGATGATGCTTACATTCGAGGGGGGTGAATAACTTGTTTTAAAAAAATTTATTTTAATTTAATGAAATTATTTTTCCCATCAATGTGTTAGCATCATAAAATAATCAAATCAATAATAAGCAATAACGAGAGTAGAGAGTGCATAGAGAATTTATAATGGTTCGGCTATGAAATTTGCCTACATCCATTCTTCAGAAATGATCCTTGATCTTTTTGTTGGAGGTTCACTCAACTTATTTCTAGGGTGATGATTTCACCACATTAAGTCAACTCACGTAACAGCTCTTAATCAAAATTACACTCTTTACAATGATTGGTTTATCTCAAGATAAACACTCTCCCTTCAAGGAATCAAATCACAAATTAAAGAAATACCTCTATTTTCTCACAAAATGAATACAATAGAAATGTTAGAGATACTTTCTTCTTCACACAAGGGTTATTGAATCAACAATTTAGAAAATCCCTAACAAGCTCTTGAATCAACGGTTGAATCCTTACAATGAACATCTTCACACGTTTGTAGTTGTGTTTGATAACCATGGATGATATCAATGCAATATATTTATAGGGAGGTTGAGAAGAGGACCAAAAAGGAATCACGTGTATCTTAAAAGTACATGTTTGACCTCTTTTTGGTCAGCTGAAAGGGCTTCCTAGTCAGCTGATCCCGATGAAGTTGCCTTAAAAAGCTCTTCAACCCATTGCTTTTGGTCAGCCGGTAGACACTCCCACTCAGCTAGTACCCTCTAGCCTGTTATGTTCATACACCCGATCAGCTGGTAACACCACCTGGTCAACCGAAAGCCTCTAGATCATTTTAATAACCCTTTTGGTCAACCGACAATGGTACCCGGTCAGCTGGTAGCCTCTCGATTGATGTCATGCCAACAACCTGACTCCCGATCAACTAGTAGTGGTACTCGATCAGCCGGTAGACATTGTACTTTGGGACTTTAACATCTTCTGATGTCCGGTCAAAGCTAAACACAATTTGATCTACAACAACAATTAGTGTAGAGTGAATATCATACAATTATGTAGTCAAAACTTTAGGAAATAATGATTAGAAATATGTAATTACTTTAAAATCCAAAATGAACACTTCATCAAAACTATCATCAACACATTCTTTAGAAATGATCTTTGATCTTGTTGTTGGAAATTCACTCAACTTATTGTTAGGGTGATGATTTCACCACATTATAATCAACTCACGTAACAGCTCTTGGTCGATACTACACTCTTTACAATGATTGGTTTGTCTCAAGATAAACACTCTCCCCTCAAGGAGTCAGACCAAAAATTAAAGAAAGACCTCTCTTTTCTCAAAAAATGAATACAATATAAATGATAGAGATACTTTCTTCTTCACACAAGGGTTATTGAATCAACAGTTCAGAAAACCCCTAACAAGCTTTTGAATCAAGGGTTGAATCCACACGATGAACTTCTGCACACGTTTGTATCTGTGCTTGATACCCCTAGATGATACTCATGGAATATATTTATAGGGCGGCTGAGAAGAGGACCAAACAAGGAATCACTCGTATCTTGAAATGGTATGTTTGACCTCTTTTTGGTCAATTGGAAGGGCATCTCGATTAGTCGGTCTCGATGAAGTTGCCCAAAAAAACCTCTTTAACCAATTACTTCCGGTCAGCAGGTAGATACTCCAGGTCGTCGGTACCCTCTGGCTTGTTATGTTTACAGACCTCGATTAGTCAGTAACACCACCGAGTTAGTTGGTACCCTCTGGATTATTTTAATAGCCCTTTCGGTCAACCGACAATGGTACCCAATCAGCTAGTAGCCTCTGGATTGATGTCATGCCAATAACCTTACTCCCAGTCAACCGGTAGTGGTGCCCGGTTAGCCGATAGCCTCTGAATTTATGTCATGCCAAATATCCTTACCCTTGGTCAACCTTTAGTGGTACATAGTCAGCTGGTAGCCACTGCATTTTGGGACTTCAACATCTCCTCATCTCCTATCAAAGCTAAACACAACTTGTTCCACAACAACAATTAGTGTAGAGTGAATAACATACAATTATGTAGTCAAAACTTTAAGAATCAATTATTAGAAATATATAATAACTTTCAAATCCAAAATGAACACTTCATTAAAACTATCCTCAATAGTAAGACCTCTGGTATAACTTCTTTCCGAGGATAAGATACTGAGCTACTCTGATTTGAATCCTCTTAGTTTGGTTCTTTTCTTCAAGAAGCAATCCTTCTATGAGAAAGTTGACTATAGGGGTCATCTAGTTAGGGGGACTATTTTGAAACATGTAAAACTTGCGATGCTTCAATACTAGGCTTAAACTAGTAAGAAATCTTAACAGTGGAGTCATTTTCTTGATCTAAATGAGAAGCCATATTAGCCAGTGCGTCTACTCAGGAGTTTTGATCCCTGTCGACCTTCTGAATTGAGAATTCTTTGAACGACTTCCTAAATGAATCCACGAGGTCTGTATATCTTATCATTCTCTCATCTTTAGCTATGTATTCACCCAGAATTTGGCTAACAACAAGTTGGGAATAAGAGAATAGTTTGAGGTTTGAAGCGTCACATTCTTAGGCAAGTTTTATTCTAAGGATTAGTGCTTCATATTCCACTTCATTATTGGAGGATCTGAAGCCTAGGCTAATATATTTCTCTATAGGGGATCTGTCAAGGGACTAGGGTATCAATCTCACTCTAGAACCTTTATCGGTGGATGACCTATCAATGTTAAGTAGCCATAATTGTTCACTGGCATGAGGTTGGGAATCTGGCTTTTGAATTTTAGTGAACTCTACTATCAAAACTACTAGTACTTGTGCCTTGATTACTATTCAAGTAATATAAGATATGTCAAACTCACCCAATTCTACAGATCATTTGACCATTTGTCCAGATATTTCTGGTTTGTGAAAGACTGACTTCAAAGGATAAGATGTTGGGATTATAAAAGGATAGACTTGGAAATATAGCTTGAGCTTCTGATGAGTTAAGACCACCAAGGTCAGAGCCAACTTCTCAATTTCAGAATACCTAGTTTTGGTATCAAGGAGTGCTTTGCTAATGTAGAAAACTAGCTTCTGGACCCTTTTTTCTTCTCAATTTCTTTTGTTGCTGAAAGGTTTCATCACATTCAGAGGTCCATTCTCTGGACTTACTCCCCCTTAAAACCATTGTTGGTTGGTCCCATGGTGTGAATATAACCTAGAAGGAGGGGGGTTGAATAGGTATGCACTACTTTTTCAAATTTCTCTAAATTTTCAACCATAACACTAACAACTATCAAATTATCAAAGTAAAAGAATTGTAAATTCAAATAAGATACAACAATAGTGCACAATTCAATTACACATCACAATCCATCCAATTTTGTAATCAAGTAGTATTTTTCATAACATACCATTCAACACAAGCCTAAATGATCTACTAGTTCAATTTTATTACCAATTCTACAATTCAAATTGAAATTCAACTAAGTGATCAATTGTCAATTCCATAATTCACATTCCAATTTCACAATTAAGGTTCTCAATTACTCAATCAAAGACTAATTTTCACAATTCATGCAAACCTAAATCTCTCTATATACCAAAAGCAATAAATTCAAGAAAATTGAAAATTGTAATGCATGAAGAGTTAGAGAAAATGAAAACCGAAGTGATAACGAAGAAACCACCATAGAAAACTATCTACGGTAGAAAACTCCAGAGTCGGCCATGCTCGCAGGAGAGTTTCACTATGATTGGGATTGAATTACAACACAAAGATGAACCAAACTTTGTACCTCAAGCTTCATTCTACCCATTCACGTCTTCAATCTCCCCTGAATCCAAAATCTACTTATAATCAGAATCTTCATACATCCGGACGCTCTCCACGGTCTCGGAGTCCTCCGATCAGGCCACTTCATAATTGTAAATCCTTACAGTCTTGGTACCTACCGATCGCTCAACAATGACTCCTCAAAGTTAAACTCACACTCTTCAATGGTGAATTGACATGGAATTAGAGCTCTTTGTATTGACTTGGATTATGTGATTTGATCTAAATCAATGGATGATTAGAGTAGAGATATGCATGATATACAATTATGATTGTTCACTTATGAAATCATTTAAATCTCTCAAGTGTATAGCTCTTACAATTAGAACTCTTTCTCACATAGAAATTGAATTTTCATCCATTTATGTGTATGAGATAGGATATCAAAATAATCTTGAAAACATAAAATTTTTTATTTTTTGCACAGTGTTCATTCGAAGCAACACTTGTTTGTTCGAATGAGCATGGAACGAACATCAAACGAACAAAGATCAGAGGTTACAGCTTTTCGTTTGATGCTGATGCATCGAACGATTGAAAACGAGTAAAAATTAACCTTTTGTTGTTCATTCGAACAAGCCAATCGTTTGTTGGAATCAGAAACAGAGAGTTGGTCATTCTTTGCTTGTCTTGTGAACTCAATTTCCCTAAGTGTTTTGAAAGATGCATTTTTTGGAGAATTACTTCACAAACACATGTTAACTACACACATGATGATATGATGTCTAATATATGCAACGCATGCAATGTGTGAGTTTGTGAGATCCAAATCAAAACAAAAGTTTGAATTACCCAATTTACCCTTCAAGAACCAAGATGGCCAGTAGACAATCACAACAATGAAGCTTGAACCATCTTGGGCTAGAACGGGCATTGAGATACTCTAAGTCTAGGACTAATGCAATGATTACGATCAAAGCATATTTTGTTAAAATTAGATTAGTCAATTACAACATTGGACCCCATGGTCCTCACAAACTCCCCCTTTGGTAATCCATGACAAAACTGCACCAATAGTACAAGAATACAATACTATCAAAATACATAACCCCCAAAGAGCCAATAGAAGGAAATTATACATTTTGACCTTGTATTCTATACTATACATATCACTTAGTAATGCTCAAAAGTAGTCAACCTAATTCATGCACAATAAGCTCAACTATACCATGTGAGATCATATCAAGAGAATTATATCAATTAAAACTAAAGAAATCACGAGAATAGATGAATATCAAGATAAAGACGAGTAGAAAACACAATAACCATGAAATCAAATCATGTGAGCAATACAAGTGAAAATAATTTTCTATCTCAATCATATTGAAAAAAAAGTATATATGTTACTCCCTCTCAATATGTGTACTAAGAAGCTCTCCCTTATTAAGTACTCAATTAACATTTCCCCTTTTTTGTCATGATGAAAAATAGGGGAACTAAAAATGAAGAATAGAAAGGAAGAAACATAAGTATCAAAAACATTATGCATAATGAGATAAAAAATAGATAACAATTATAATATTCATAATCTAAAAGAATATCTATAATATCAAACTAAATAGTGTGTCTATCATCGATGCTAGAAAGTAATAATAACAGTAAGAAAAAGGGAACAAGTTGTCAAAAGGTACATGTAACTTAGGAGTGTGCAAAAAATATAGGTAAACCTCACCATAATATAATACTCATCACTCATGTAGATATATAGAGGCATCACTAATCATCTCCTAGTAGAGGAGGGAAAGCACGTGTGACTACCCATGTCAGACCCTGAAGGGCTTCTTGATGACAAGCCATTTCCTCCATCAATGGCAGGAATGTAGACACCTTATTTTGAGACCCTTGACTGAATATATTTAGTTTTTCCATTTGTGGGAAGTTACAACAATATGTCCCATCAATCGGGTATTTTTAGTAATTTTCATCATTTTGCCTATAGAGAACATTTCCTTATTTTTTTCGATAGAAGGCATTTTTGACATTTTGGTTATTTTTTCTATAGAGGACATTTTGACCACTTCGCCTAAAAAGGACATTTGGGTCAGGTTGCCCATAGAAGGCATTTCCATCATTTTGAATTTTGCTGATAGAGGGTATTTTGGTCATTTCCCTCATAGAGGGCATTTCCATCATTTTGCCCATAGAAGGTATTTTTTACATTTTGGTCGTTTTGCCCATAGAAGGCATTTTGGTAATTTTTAGCTTTTAACTACCCATTAGGGATGGTTTGGTAAATACTAGTGGTTTCTCACCTTTTAAGGGTATTGCTGTAATATTGGCGTCATTTTTCCCTTTGGAGGGCACTTTGGTAATTTTAGCATATTCCTATCCTATATAGGTTATTTTAGTCATTCATGGGCATACTTGTAATTTCTATGTCATTTTACCCATATAGGGTTAATTTGGTAATTTTAGCCTTTAGGGACAATTTTGACTTTTTTATGCCTTAGTGGCATTTTTGTAATTTCCTTGTCCTTAAATTCTCCACCGAATTTGGGGCGATATAGTAAATATTGGTTTGTCCACCAAATACTTGCCTATTTACCTCCCTTCCTTATCCCAATGGATTTGCCTAGATTTGTACACCAAATACTTGCCTATTTTCCTCCCTCCCTTATTCCAAGGGATTTTCTATAGATTTGTGCACAAATTAATATTTACATCTAATTGCTTGCTCATTAAGCATTCAATCTTGGTCATTCATCCATAGGATTATTATGAGCCCTTGGATCAAACTTCCTTACTTTTTTCCTATAAATAAGACCCGTTGGCCACCATAATTAAAGACAAAGAAGGATAGAAAAATTAAAAAGCCAGATGCTGCTACAATAATTATCTCTTATCTATATTTCTTCTTTTATATTATTTTTGAAGCCTTGTTCTACACAAGAAAGGATTCTAATCCATTGAAGACAAAGTTCTACACCATTGAAGATCCAATCCAAGGAGTTCAAGCTCAAAGACTTGTCTGGTTTAACACGATTACGCTCTTTAAAACCATATTATTTTCTCTTTTTCTAATTCAATTCATTCTATGACTCTTGACAGAATAAATTGAATTAGAGAACTGCATTGGCTTTTATTCCATTATCCGAATGGATACGTATGACTCCTTATAGGACCGAGTACATTCTTTTCCTTTAATCTTATTTACTTTAGGTCTTTTTCTTATTTTTATTCATAT
Source organism: Nyssa sinensis (assembly GCA_008638375.1). Classification (NCBI taxonomy): domain Eukaryota; kingdom Viridiplantae; phylum Streptophyta; class Magnoliopsida; order Cornales; family Nyssaceae; genus Nyssa; species Nyssa sinensis. The sequence goes on along the minus strand of CM018039.1, from coordinate 28,099,829 downwards.
TAATCGCCATTTCTACTCCTTCCTTTGGTTTATTTACTTTATGTATTCCATTTATTTTATTCATTCATGTCATTATTATCATTATATCTGAATATTCATTATTTCTCTTGTTTATGTCATGGAATATAAGCCTTGTGGATGAACACTTGAGGCCAGTCCATTCGGATTGGGCAGGATGAGTGCCTAACCCTTTTCTATCTCACACCTTAGCTTCTGGATTCAGAATTCTTTGGTTCATTGTAGACTAGTTTTGATTTACTTTATTTTAACCCATGTCAAGGGGTTTAGAATATAAATAGGACCAAAGCATTGTAATTTTAGTTTTCTTTGCTCTTCTTTTTACATGTATTCTTCATGGGTTGTATTAGGTTTGTTTGTTATTTAGCCTAAAACAAGTTGGCGACTCCTTTATGCATTCAATGTACACCCCCAATCTGGAAAGAGAGTGTTCCCCTCCCACCTCGAGGGAGTGGACTTTTAAAGTAGGGGTTGTTCGACACCTCTTCCGGCACCTACGCTCACAAGGACGAAGTTAGATTGGATCCTGACATAGTGGTGCTCTCGTCTCTTGTCGATGTAAGCACTGATCTAAGTGTCTCATCTATCTTAATTCGAGTCACCCGTTGGCTGGCAATGGATGAAGATGGTCCAGCTTAACTTTGGTAGTTGGTACCCAAAGGAGTACGAAACTACGGTAGAGTATAGTCAACTAGGAAGTCCTCATTTCAAATATACTCTTTGGGCTACTGCTGCGATGACTGAGGTGGTTGCTGTTATGACTGTTAAGCCCAAGCTTATGGCTGCTACACTTGAGCCTGTGGCTACTATTAAGGCAGTTCCTGAGGTTAATCCTACTCTGGCTGCTTATTGCTGCTCCTTAGCATCATCGTCCTCATCGAGAAGAGCGATGACATGCGCCTAGGACCTTGCAAGGGTCCTATGTGTGAAAGGATCGGGAGGGAGGACTAGGATATCAGTACTGTAAAATGGAACTTGTTATGCAACACATATCCTGGTAATCAGACTACCGAATGGAAAGGAAATAGTACATTTGATACTAGTGATGAACGAGTCGAAGACTTCTAGAATATAGGAAAGTGCATCAATTGGAATGGTACCGCCTAGGGCATAAAGAAGTGTAGCGTGGGAAAGAGTTAGTATGTTCGTGTGGCTGATTGGATGAAGTACATTACAACCTATGAAGATTAAGGATTCGATAACCCTCATGTAAGTAACCCTATTCTAGATTGGCCTTTTTCGTACAAAAGACTACAGAACTATCTATACGTAAGGTGGATGCAATAAGCTCTGAAGATAGAAGAATAACACCCTGAGGGTAAGGGAATCCAAGCTGCTCGACTTGGGGTATTCCTAGAGTCTGAGCAATTATCTTTGCGATGAGTGAAAACTCAATACCACAGACTATAACTGGGTAGGCTCTGTCAGAATCTTGAGAACATAGGTTCAAGTAAAACTCTCGAACCACGGTATCTTCGGCTGGACCCAAAACAGTCAAGAGGGGTAGCCATCCACATGACTCAAAGAGTCTATAAGTGAGTGTCTTATGTACATCCTCAAAGGTGGACACCTTCTTCACGGACACGACTTGGACAACACAGTACTTGTCCATATCTAGGGCAATCAGGGTAGAAAACTGCATTAGAACCCGCAGTACTGGACCCAACAGAATAGCATAGGAGAAATTCTTCCGTGCTATGGGTACTGTCTTGTTAGATATGATCACGTAAACTTTAGCACAAAAATGAGTAGGAATCTCCTAAGATGGCACTAGGTCTAGTGTACTGATCTAACAGTCCACACTAACCCTACGATTTAGATGATAAACCAAATAGACAAATAGAAAGTGAAAGAAGGACTTGAGGACTTTCTGAATCAACGAACGGTAGAAATCTGAAACTGAATCGTGAAATAAGAGCCCTTGATGTGGAGATCACACTAACTAAAACAAAAAATGGAAATGATGAAGTCCCAGATCAATATCTAGAGAAGAAATATGAGGATTTTGAGAGAAAATGAGAGAAAACCACAAGATAATGAATGAAATGGAAACTTCTCACGCGTTTTGAATGTAATTAGTCTTTCATTTGAATGAATAAGTGACCTTCTATAACACTGATGAGTGCGTAAAAGTGCACTCTAAATACCCTATTGTTGGATTAAAATGCTAGAATGTGACCCTATTAGGAGAGTATAATGTTTAATATTTTTAGTTCGTTTATATTTAATTTTATGATATATTCTCTATTTAAGTGAGCTAATTAATATATTTATTGAATTAGGGAAGCATTGAAGGCCAAAGAAGAGTTATGGAGTATATTGTGCAATTTTTGGCTTTTTGGCAGATTCAACCATTGAGTTTCAATTGAGATTTGGATGGTGTTAGAATTTCAGAATGAGAAAACGGTCTTCATGAAGTTTTTAGAAGACGTCTTGGGATTTTCAGAAAGGTCTGGTTTGCAAAAATCGGAGTTCGTTTGGGCCTTCAAACGTTATTTCAAAGACAGACCTGGGAAGCTGCTCCAAATTTCTGTCCGACCAACCAACTTCAAGAGGCCATAACCTGAGCTTCCAAAATCCAAATCAGGTGATTTTTAAGCCTAAAATTGTCTACTCATCTGGGGCTACAACTTTTGTGAAGAGTTCGAGTCAAGATTCAGTCGTTATTTCATAGAAAATGGAGCGTAAAGATGGGCGCTTGCTGGCTGTATGCGGCTGGAAACACGGCATTTTAAGAATAAAAAAAAAAGCAAAGAAATAAAAAGAGAAAGAACAAAGCAGGAGTTAGGAAGCAAGTGGGCCCGGCCGAAAGGAATTAACAAAAAGGCGCTGAAGCAAGCTTGTGCGTGAGCCATGTGCGCGAGTGATGTGCGTCTTGGTGTGCGCCAAAGCAAGGGCAGTCCGTGCGGATTGGTTGAAGTGGGCTGATGCGTGGGGCCCATCAGTGGAACGTGAGGCGCGCCTGGGCTTGGTAGCGGCTGAATCAGAAACATGAGTTTGCATGTGCGGTGGGGCTCTCGCGCAGGAAGCAACTGGGGCCCAGGCGCCTAGGGCGGTTGGAAGAGGACCTGCAGCTTATATATAAAAAGAAAAAAATAGATATTAGGGGGAGTTCTGAACAGAGAGTGCGGCGGCAGGAAAAAGCAGTAGGGATGGCTGTGCGTTGCAGTTCTAGCGCAGAGAAGAAGCCGCGGCTACTCAATGGCTCAGTGTTTCTCCATGAGATTTATGTTGCCCGTCCTGAACATGGGTAACTAAATTTTCAAGTGGGGTTAGGGATGAACTTGCATCATAAATGGTTGTTTTAATTTATTTTTGATTCCTGTTCGTGGTTTTCACTTATTAAATTCTTTGATGATCATTCACAATTTATTGTTGAATTTTATTCTCCGAATAATTAAAGGGTTTAGTCCCTTTATAGATTCAGTCATGCTTTTTCTATCGAATGGATTAATGTTTTGATTATTTTTGGATCAATTAGTTATTTATATTGATTCAATTCTCTGCTGCAATATTGCTTGTTGGGTAAATTGTCGTCGTTGGGTTTTTTCAATGTGAATAATAACCTGTGTGATTTAAAAGTGTTGAATGATTTTTCAAAGGGTTATTTTCAGTCTAATTGTGGTTCATAATTGTATATCTTCCGATTGAGATTTTTGGGATTTAATTTCACAATTGAGTTATCAGTGAATTAAAAATAATTAAAATACCTAGATATGTGCAAGGGATTCCCGACACTCCACCGTTCGTTAAATTTGAATATTTTGTCCGTTATTCAGATTTTTTAATTTTCAATTTGCATTCAAAATCACTTTTTCATACTTTTATTTTCTCGTTAACCGTTTAATACTTTCTTTAGTTTCAGAAATTCTGTTTATTATTCTTTTAATCTTGTCTCCCCGTGGAATCGACACCCCAAAGCTACACTACAAACTACCACGTTATTCTTTGGGCGTAATCAAATTTTGGCACCGTTGCCGGGGAGACGGTAGAAGAATCAGTAGATAGTTTTTCTTTTCAGTAGTTTGTAAAGGCGGTAATTTCGTTCCCTTCTTTTTACTTGCTGCATTATTATTATTATTATTATTATTATTATTATTATTATTATTATTATTATTATTATTATTATTATTATTCTATTTATTTATTTTCTTATTTTATTTTATTTTATTTATTTATTTATTATTGTCATCTTGCATGCATAATAGGTATAGGGACGCATTAGGCCGATTTGCTTATAGGCCTGTGTTAGAGTCAGATTTAGAGTCTAATTTTTCATGTTTTTCTAATTCTTTGTTTGATAATTCTTCCAATTCTAAAAATATGAGTGAATACGAGGATCAACCTACTAGGACCCTTCAGGATTACCTTCACCCTACACGCACAGCTACACCATCATGCATCACGTTTCCACCTAATGCTCGTCCAATTGATGTTAAAACTGGGGGTGATACAATTACTCCCTACATTTCATAGGTTTAGAAAATGAGAATCCATATGTGCATATTAGGGAGTTTGAAGAGGTAGTTGTGACTTTTCATAGTCAAAATGCAACAGAAGACATTGTGAGACTTAAGTTCTTTCCTTTCTCTTTGAAGGATCGAGCCAAGAGTTGGCTATACTCACTGAGACCACGATCAATTGGATCGTGGAATGAGATGACCCAGATTTTCTGTCACGACCCAAAACCCACCCTGTGCAGGATCTCGCATCGCGACCGCCACCCTCAGGCAAGAGGACCCTTGGGCGAAGGCTCATATAGGCAGCGGTATCGAATAGATGTGCGACATGCGTTTTGCAGAAGCGTGAAATACTTTTTTTTTTCTTTTCTCATTTTTAAATTATGCACATCCTTCCGATACTGCCGCTCCATACATAGCATACATGGTTACACATTCAGAGTATAACTAAAACTTAAAGACTTATAACATTAATGCAATACATGTTCGGTTGCCCTGAGGGCTTATTACATATTCTTACATTGTCTACTAATACAAAATGTACTACTAGAGTTCATAGGTTCCTCAAAAGAAACTACTTAAACATGTCTTCCCAAAAACAGCTAGACTCATCGCCATCGTCCTCAAGACCCTGTCTACTGTAAATCACCTGAAAGGGGGGTCCGAACAAAGTCCGGGTAAGCTAATCTAAGCTTGTGAGCAATTCCAGTATTCGTCATGGGGTTTTCAATTAGTAGTGGTTTAGTACATAAGAGTTTGTAAAATAATCACCGCCAATTGTTCGTATACTTTGAATACAGAATATATGCATTCCTTAAAACATGTAGCTTTGAAACATTTAAAGTATTCAAGCTGTACTCATACTTCGTCAAATAGAGTATATAACTCAAAACATATGCATTTCATAAAACAGATAGCTTTGAAACATTTAAAGTATTCAAGCTATACTTATACTCATGAACTTCAAAACATATAACATAACATGTATTTCTAAAATAGAGTATCTAAAACTCAAAACATATGCACATTGAAAATGAGGGTAAAACCTGCTTCCATTTTTAAATCATTTGTCATCTTATCACTTTCATTAGTGGAATCCGTTTCGAACCGGACTCCCATATTACTTATAAATGGAGATATCTCATGCCTGGGGGATTAGATCCTGCTACCTTGGCATTTTACAGGGCAATTGAGTTCCGTACAACCCAAAATCCTGCCTATTTTACAGGGCAACTGAAAACTCAGAATCCTGTCTAAGTGCTTATGCACCATTCATCTTACATTTAAAATACATTTAGCATATGAGTACATCAAAATAGATATTTCTCGTGAGTACTTTAAAACATAACATTCATAACTTCGTGATAAACACTCGTATACTTGAAATAAGCAAATTCAGATTATTTAACAATAATTGCATTTTAACTAGACATGCTGAAAAGTATTTGAAGGAAAAACTGTTGCAGAAACCAATCACCAAGCATGTCACAATGGGGTTATAAAACAGAACAATTAAAAACTGAATCATGTAAACACTGAATTTGAAATTTCAAACATTTCATATCTTTGCATTTAAAACCTTTTTAAATCCATGGAGTTAAATCTCCACTTCAAACACATGGGTTACTCACCTTGGTCCTTTAGGGTTAGTGCTAATAATGCGCTTTCACACTTTCTTTGTAGTTCCTAAGAACAATTCATAAACATCTCATCAACTTCACATTCATTGTAATATCATCTCGATATTCTTTAGCTTATGCTTAAATCGTATTTAGAGTCTAAAACGATTTCATAATTTCATATATACTTAACTTAACTCGTACTCTTAACCTATGACACAATTAATGTGTTAGGAATTGAATTTATTTCAATTTATACTCTTCTGGTAGCTCCATAAACTTTAATTTAAAGTTATTTATTTGACATGTTTACGTGTCGTGTCTTTTCGTATTGCATTTTCCTCGTATACGCCTTAGTATTAATACTTCGGCATTACTTTAATTTATAGTCATCTGACAGATGCTATTCATCAAATTTTATGTCTTTTTATTTTAGACATTTCTTTTGATCGAATAGACTCTACCATTGAGTCCGGAGTGTCCAAGAACGTTGGTTTAGGCTTTCCTAAAAGTTTATTTGGCCTTTTGTATGAAAAGGGAAAAATGGTCATTATATCGTTTTACGTGTCACATTTTTTCGTACTTCGTTTTGTAATTTGGACTCCATTATTGAGTTCGGGATGTCAAAGAAAGTTAATTTAGACCTTCCCTGATTTTAATTTGATTTTTGAGGTGCTAGGGGTATTTTGGTCATTTTACCCCCTTACGTGTCTTTATGTTCGGGACCTCATCTCGTGTCGTGGACCTCATCTCGTGTCGTGGACCTCACCATTGGACTCAGAAGGTCCGAGATAGTAAGAATACACTAATAACTTATAAATTTTAGGCAAAGGGTATTTTGGTCATTTACCCCTTTACGTGTCTTTATTTTTCGGGCTCCGTCTCGTAAAACGGACCCTACCATTAGTCTCAGAATGTCCAAAATAGTAATAATACACTATTCATATGTTTAATTTGGACTTCATTTACTTCGTATATGACCCAAGGGCAAAATAGTAATTTTACTTTATGTATTAAATAATTAAATTAATTATTTAATTATTTTTTTCAGGGGCTTAATTGCATAAATTTCTCATTAGTTGGGCCACAGTATAATTTCATAAAACAGTTGGGGTCAATCCGTAAATAAGGAAAGTATCGGTTTATAATTTTTTAAATTAAACTAAAAACCAGTGGGTTCAGTTAAAATATAAGTGAACCGGTCCGGTTCAGTTGCAAACCAACCGGTCTGGCCGGTTCTTGACATAATGCTGACGTCATGATGACGTCAGCCCTAATGTTTTAAACATTAACAAAACGTCACCGTTTAAATAAACCCAATAATCTGTTGGATCCGGATTTAACCCAGACCCGTAACCGAATCCGACCCGACCCGAACAGTGTCGTCTTCCCCACGAGGGTTCGACACTATTCATTCGAAACCCTAATTTTTTTCAGTTTGATTTTCGAGGCATTTTACAACTCCATTTTCTCTGTTTTCTTTTCCAAACACTTCCTAACATTTTATAGCATACTTTTACATCAATTTAAAGCTTCAAATATAGCTTAGAGGCTCGGTTTAGGTCGCGATAACTAGACCTGTAATACCCACGTTTCATGCTCATTTTTTGATGGTTTCTCATGGGGTTTCGTTTGTTATGATCCCCTCTTCATCGAGTTTCATTTCCCATTCAAGAAAATGGATTTAAATGAAAGTTCGTGAGGTTGGGGTTTTGAACCCGTACCTGTAAGTGAATATTTGGAGGCCATTTTTTGTGATTTTTGGTCGCGGATTTATGTTTTCATGACCCTCGTGACTTCTTCTTGAAGTTCATATGCACCAAAAAGAGTTTGGCTTCCATTGTTTCAGACCTGCTATAGCATGGTCTTCAATGGCGGTTTCTGATGGGTTTGCATTTTCTTGATGTTTTTGAAGCCTAAAATCATGCTTGACATACTTATAAACATATATCTATCATCATATGTGTGTATATAATTCAAGAATAGTTCCTAATACATCATAATTCTAGAGAGAGAAAAATGGAAGTTTTGAGTTTTTCTCACCTTTTTGCTACGGTTTTGATCCTTCTCAATCTTTGATTCTTCTTGAGCTTCTTATTTCTCTTTTCCTTGAATGATAGGAAGCATGAAATGCATGACCTGCTTTTATAGGTCATCCAACCGACCTCTTTCTCTCTCTAGATTCTCTCTCTCTCTCTACACGTTTGCAGCCTCTATCCTTGACTTCTTCTTTCATAAATTTCTCTATCCGTAACCCCACTTCTAGCCTGCATTTTTCTGCTTCCTTTCCCATCTCATAACTTCCCCTTTTCTACTTTACATAAAGTTGGTTTGATATTTGTATATATGTATATTATATATATATATATATATATATATTCACACACGAATACACATGGAGACACACACACACACCTCAACCGACACACACACACACACTGCACTGTTCACACACTTTTAGATATTTTTACTTATATTTATTTATTTATTTTTACTTTATTCATATACATACATGCATACATACTTGCTTGCGTATACATATATATAAACATATACACATACTTGGCTCATATATACATACATATAGATATTTATATATTAAATATATTTTATCTTGGGTACATGTATTTATAGTTATACATATACTTACTTTTATACACTTTATAACATACACACACAATACACCATAAAGTGTGTGTTTGTGTGTTCAAATTTACTTAATTATAATTAGAATTAATGATTTCATATAAATAAATAATTATTTATTTATTTAATTAATTATTTCCTTTGGTGTAAATATTTTTACACTAATTTTCTTAAATCTCAAAATACGTGCCATATGACCCAGTATTTTGGGTCAGGGTATTACATTTTCTTCACTAAATACTTTCCCCAACACAAGACCAATGCTTTAAAAAGATAGATTTCCACCTTTGCACAAGAGGACAGTGAGACTTTGTATCAGTCTTGGGAGAGATTTAAGGAGCTATTGAGTATATGCCCGCACCATGGGTATGAGAGTTGGCATGTAGTGAGTTATTTCTATGAGGGACTTACACCTAGAGAGCGCCAATTTGTAGAGATGATGTGTAATGGTGAATTCTTACAGAAAGATCCTGATGAGGCATATGAGTATCTTAATGAGCTTGCTGAAAAAGCACACACGTGGACAGGACCTAGTGCTACTGAAAGTACAAATAGGTCACGACCTATAGGGAACCAACATAGTGGGAGAATTTACCATCTTAGGGAGGAGGATAACTTGAAAGCTAAGGTTGAGACACTCACTAGGGAGTTAGAGGTGCTAAAAGCTAGAGACTTAAAGCCAACATACTTAGCTAATCATGCAGATTCTTTCAGACCATGTTCTGTGTGTGGTGAGGTAGATCACCTTGCCCAAGAGTGTCCCACATCAATTGAGATGAGAGGGATGTATGAGGACCAATGTAATACCCTAAGTATGTTCAGGAAGCCTTTCACACCCTACTCTGAGACTTATAATCCAGGGTGGCGCAATCACCCCAATTTTAGCTGGAAGTCTGAAAACCAGCCACTTGCACCACCACCTGCACAGCCTCCTAGATCATACCCTGCACCATATCATGCACCAGATCATGCATCTTCATCTTCTAGAAATTCTTTAGAAGACACTTTGCATGCATTTATTGAAGCACAGGGTAAAACTAACCAAAAAATTGAATCTTTGATCATGCAGGTTGTTGAAGAAAATAAGGAGATAAAGAGCCAAGTGTCCAAATTGATGAGCTCTTTGAGTGTGAATGAGCCAAGTAAATTCCCTTCCCAAGCTCAGTCCACACCCCATGGTCAACATATGGCACAAGAGAATTTGAAAGAGGTGAATGCCATTGTGATTCGAAGTTGTAAGTCCTTACACATCCCAATAATGGATAAATCAGAGGATGTAGAAAATGAACAAGATGGTAGTAATGCCGAGCTGCCCAAGGAACGAGAAGTGACAAAGAGCCCTGTTAAGGAATTTGACATCGTCATCAAAGACAAGAAAAGAGTGGAGAACGTAATGGCTGACCATCTCTCGAGCCTCACATTTGAGAACAATTCTGACCACCTGCCAATCAGGGATGATTTTCTCGATGAGCATTTACTTTCTATTATTTCTCTACCATGGTTTGCTCATATTGTGAATGATTTGGTTACAAGGTGAGATACCGGTGGATTGGAGTGCTTAGGATAAGAAGAAGTTCCTAACTGAGGTAAGTAATTTCTATTGGGACCTAGGAAAACTCAGGTCTAGTTGGACAGACCCCTTTATAGTGAAGAATGTTTTTGAAAATGGGGTAGTAGAAATAGAGGATCTCAAGGATAGTCAAATTTTTAAAGTAAATGACCAGCGCCTTAAAGTTTTGATTGATAGGCAAGTTCCTAGAAGTGGAAGACATTCCACTTATGGACCCGGTCTATCCACCTTGATCACATCATGCAGGTATGTTTTATTTTATTTATTTTATTTTATTTTTTTATTTTTATTATTTGTTTATTTATTTATTTATTTTTATTTGTTTTATTTTATTTTTGTTCTCTTTTATTTTCGTTCTTTTTCTTTTTATTTGCTGCTGTTTTCTTTGTTTTTATTTGCAGTTTAATCTCATTTTGTCAGTTTAGGTTGCCGTCTTTGGTGCTTAGCAAGCTGCCCACCTTACACATCAGGTGTAGTCTCTCCTTTCCAGTACCCTCCATTCAATTTTTCTTGTTAAACATTGAGGACAATGTTTCATTTAAGTTGGGGGGTGATGGTTGCAAATTCAACATTTAAATTACTGTGGCATATTTTCATGTGTCCTAATTTTTTTAAAATTTGCATCACACGTGCATCTTTTCACATGAGTACTCATTCTCATTCATAGCCATTTTCGTGAATTCACTGAATCCACCATAATCATTCATTCTACTGAGGCATTCACTAGAACTTTTAATGCATTTATCCAAACTTTGTAGTAAGATGGTGGTTGACACATGTAGCTAGAGAACTCTTTTGCTTAAGTATTCATGTGTGTTTTGGAAAGAATTGAGAGCCTTCAAATTCAAATTGTGACGAGATTCATTGATCTGTTGAATTGGGCACTTCTTTTGAGAATATCAATACATGGTTGGTGGTATGATGGTGGATATACTTGGGATATGACGAAGGTCAATTTAGGATTAACGGTTGAGCCTTTCAAGCTAACCCTTCTCATCATAGACCCTTAGTAGCCACTTTGAGCCAATAAACACAGATAATTTTTTCATGTTCCCGCATCATCCATACCTCTCCACATTGGAGTATAGCCTATACAGTGATTTACCTACCCTTTTTACTTCCAAGTGTGTACTAGGTGTGGAATTTACATTTCTTATCTTTTGTGTTGAATTGGAGAAAGCAGAAAAAGTAAAAAGAAAAAGAAAGAGTACAGTGCAAAGTGTTCAGTTGGATGAGCATCAAAGTTTTATAGATTTAAAAAAAAAAAAAAAAGTGGAAAAAAGTTAAATTGAAAAAGGTGAAGAAAAAGAGAGAGAAAGAAGAAGAAAAAGGAGACGTTTTGTTATTTAAAGATTTGGAAAGTGGAAGAGTACATCAAGTGAGAAGTTTGGTTTGTTATGATTATTAATGAAATTCTTTTAGTATGTACTTGAAAGTTTTTGAATCCTTTTTATCCTTTTCTTCATATAGCCCTAACCCGAGCCACGTTACAACCCTTTTATATTGATCATTTTGATCTTGAGTAAGCCTGTGGAAAGAATGGTGGAAGTCTCATTTGCTAGTGCGCCTATCATGAGATCAATGTTTGCTTGTTGCTTGTGCATAATCACCTAATTCTTCATTGAGTGTATACACCCCTTGTCAACTCTATAGAGAGAACCCCTACATGAAACACTTTTATACCCGTGAGATATGGAGTTGAACCTTTTGCTTGAGACGTTTTTGACAGTTGCATGTGTCATGGTTTGTGGTTAGATGGATATGGTTTAGAGCACACACACACACACACTTTGTGAATTGCTATAAGTGGATTGATTGATATAGGATTATTGAATTCCTAAAATTGCTTGTGATTTGTGGATTTGAAAAGTGTGATTAGAAGTCTTCTGTGTGTAATCTTATTTGATCTCTTTTGCCATTTTTGCATGAAAATTGCTAGGGACTAGCAATGAGCAAGTTGGGGGGTGTGATGAGTGCGCAAAAGTGCACTCTAAATACCCTATTATTGGATTAAAATGCTAGAATGTGACCCTATTAGGAGAGTATAATGTTTAATATTTTTAGTTCGTTTATATTTAATTTTATGATATATTCTCTGTTTAAGTGAGCTAATTAATATATTTATTGAATTAGGGAAGCATTGAAGGTCAAAGAAGAGTTATGGAATATATTATGCAATTTTTTACTTTTTGGCAGATTCGACCATTGAGTTTCAATTGAGATTTGGATGGTGTTAGAGTTTCAGAATGAGAAAATGGTCTTCATGAAGTTTTTAGAGGACGTCTTAGGGATTTTTAGAAAGGTCTAGTTTGCAAAAATCGGAGTTCATTTGGGCCTTCAAACGTTATTTCAAAGACAGACCTGAGAAGCTGCTCCAAATTCCTGTCCGACCAACCAACTTCAAGAGGCCATAACCTGAGCTTCCAAAATCCAAATCAGGTGATTTTTAAGCCTAAAATTATCTACTCATCCGGGGCTACAACTTTCATGAAGAGTCCGAGTAAAGATTCAGTCGTTATCTCATAGAAACGGAGCGTAAAGATGGGCGCTGCTGGCTGTATGCGGCTGGAAACACAGCATTTTAAGAATAAAAAAAAGCAAAGAAATAAAAAGAGAAAGAACAAAGCAGGAGTTAGGAAGCAAGTGGGCCCGGCCGAAAGGAATTAACAAAGGGGCGCTGAAGCAAGCTTGTGCGTGAGCCATGTGCGGGAGTGATGTGCGTCTTGGTGTGCGCCAAAGCGAGGGCAGTCCGTGCGGATTGGTTGAAGTGGGCTGATGCGTGGGGCCCATCAGTGGAACGTGAGGCGCGCCTGGGCTTGGTGTGCGGCTGAATCAGAAACATGATTTTGCATGTGCGGTGGAGCTCTCGCGCAAGAAGCAACTGGGGCCCAGGCGCCTAGGGCTGTTGGAAGAGGACCTGCGGCTTATATATAAAAAGAAAAAAAATAGATATTAGGGGGAGTTCTGAACAGAGAGTGCGGCAGCAGGAAAAATCAGCAGGGACGGCTGTGTGCCGCAGTTCTGGCGCAGAGAAGAAACTGCGGCTACTCAATGGCTCAGTGTTTCTTCATGAGGTTTATGTTGTCCGTCCTGGACATGGGTAACTAAATTTTCAAGTGGAGTTAGGGATGAACTTGCATCATAAATGGTTGTTTTAATTTATTTTTGATTCTTTTACGTGGTTTTCACTTATTAAATTCTTTGATGATCATTCACAATTTATTGTTGAATTTTATTCTCCGAATAATTAAAGGGTTTAGTCCCTTTATAGATTCAGTCATGCTTTTTCTATCGAATGGATTAATGTTTTGATTATTTTTGAAACAATTAGTTATTTATATTGATTCAATTCTCTGCTGCAATATTGCTTGTTGGGTAAATTGTCGTCGTTGGGTTTTTTCAATGTGAATAATAACCTGTGTGATTTAAAAGTGTTGAATGATTTTTCAAAAGGTTATTTTTAGTCTAATTGTGGTTCATAATTGTCTATCTTCCGATTGAAATTTTTGGGATTTAATTTCACAATTGAGTTATCAGTGAATTAAAAATAATTAAAATACCAGATATGTGCAAGGGATTCCCGACACTCCACCGTTCGTTAAATTTGAATATTTTGTCCGTTATTCAGCTTGTTTAATTTTCAATTTGCATTCAAAATCACTTTTTCATACTTTTATTTTCTCGTTAACCGTTTAATACTTTCTTTAGTTTCAGAAATTCTGTTTATTATTCTTTTAATCTTGTCTCCCCGTGGAATCGACACCCCAAAACTACGCTAGAAACTACCGCGTTATTCTTTGGGTGTAATCAAACACCCCGACCCGATTAAATAATAATTAAGTCACTAATTTTTAATTAGTGACCTTAAAAGGAGTAATGAAGAAATTTAATAGGGAAACGAACAATAATTCCTAAAAATAATTCCGAGACCTTAAAATCAAGGTCGACTCTAGGAGAAATAAACTACAGGCTACAATTTATAAAGATTGAAACATGAAGGGTAAATATTAAAATTAAAATCACAAAGTTAAAAATAATTAAACTAAATGCCAAATAAGGCATAAAGGGGGAAAATAGCAAAAAGGAACTAAAATGTGAGGCTAAGGGGTTTTAAACCCTTAACCCAAAAATAACCAAGTGTTAAAGTCCAAAAAGTAGCCACTTGGGCTGCCCACCTAATTGTGTCTTATATTGCAAATTATAGGTATTTATGTATAAAGTAACAAGGCCCCACCTCCCAAATTGCCCAATCCCCTTTCATGCAACAAAAAGAATTATTTTTAAAATAAAAGTAAATAAAATATGATGTATATTTATATGTGTGATACGTGTGTTGTGGGGTGATTCAGAAAAATCAGATTGTGATGTGATTGTATGTTCAGCCTTGTAGAGAGAGAAAGAGAGTAAGAGAGAGATCTAGAGAGAGAGATATTGAAGATGGATGAGTCCATGCATGAGGTTTGAAGGAAGGGGCTAGCTGTACCTAGAGGCGCAGGAATTGAGCCACCAAAGAAGAGAGGGAAACACACTGTTGAGGTATAAACCCCAAAACTAGAAAAATCTTTGTTTAAATTTTAGATCTGTTTTGATATTTTTGAGCCTCATTAGTTGCATGCATGATGTTTAGGATGAGAAATCTTCATTTAGGCATCAAAATGAGGCCTCGAAACAGCCCCAAAACCACCAAACAGTGAGAAACCGCCATGGATGGACCTTAGTGATGTAGGTCTGAAACGACCCTCACCAAACTGATCCTTAATGATCTAAACCTGATCTAGACCCTAGTAGGGTTCTAAATATCCCATGCTATGACCCAGAAGCCTAGAAAAAGCCCTCCAAAATCTGACTTGCAGTTTCGGGTCTTGGAGACCAAACTCACAAATCGACCACAAAAACTAATTCTGTAGTTGGGGGATGAATCTGCACGAGCCTAGGATCACAACAGACCAAGCTAGAGGCCACAAGGTCCAAAAATGGACTGGTATGTTGAAGTTGTAGGTTTGGTTATCCAATTTCAGACCGAACCCTTTAAGCTTGATTTAGTGCCTCCAATGAATGCCAAATAAACCCTTGGGCTCTCAAAAATCATTTGGGGTGGAAATCAGTGGAGCTAGAGGGCTAAAACATAACGAAATCGAAGAGATTTAAAATCGGGAATTAGGGCAAAACTGGGGAAGAAGAGAGGAGGAAGATGAACAGTGCGCGGGGTCGGTTCGGGTCTGTTTCAGTTTCGGGTCGGGACCCGACCCATCATATAAAATGGGTTTAAGTGAAACTACGTCGTTTGGATAAAGGATTTTAAATTTTAAAATGTAGGGCTGACGTCATCATGATGTCAGCATCAAGCATCAAACCGGCCGAACCGGTTGGTTCAGTGAAATTGTGGACCGATTCAGTTACAAATCAATTGAACCCTTTGGTTTATTTTAAAAGTTTTACAAAATGGCAGTTGAACCCCCACTGTTTAGGAAAATTTTACTAAGGTCCGGATTTTAAAAGAAAAATTCAAATGAGCCCCTGAAAAAGTAAATAATTAATAAAATAAATTATTTAATTATTTTATTAATTGCATTAAATTACTATTTTACCCTTAGACATTAAATGACTCAAACGAAGTCCAAATTAAATAAATAAATAGTGTATTTTTACTATTTCGGGCATTCTGGACTCAATGATGGAAGTCCAATTGATGAAATTAAGCCCTGAAAAATACAGACACATAAATGTTAAATGACTGTATTGCCCCTAATACAATACGAAGCCCAAATGAAGCCCAAATTGGACGAAATTGACACCAATAGAAGCCCAAATATTAGTGAGCTTGTATATATGATTAAAAAATGATTGGGGGTTAGAATGTCATGAAATTTAAATGATCGATGTGTCCCTTATGATCAAAAATAGATACCGAACGAAGTCCAAAAGACCTAAAAATTTACGTATAAGATATGTAAAATATTTTAAGGACCATGATAGGTCCGAGGCAAGAAAAATAAATTACCATTTTTCCCCTGCATATGCCCGAAGCCAAATGAAAAGTTGAGAAGGCCTAAACTAACTTTCTTCGACGTTCTGAATCCAACGGTGAGGTCCAAAATACCAAATTAGGTACTAAAAAATAAGTCACATGAAAAATAAAACTTATTAATTTACCACGAGTAGATCGGTAAGACCAATCCTAGGAAGTTAGGATACGTCGGGTCTAAGATTAAATGAAGAGCATCAAATTAGAGATGACTTGAAGTAAATGAGGAATTAATTGAATTCTTGATGAACTTGATTTTTAGGAATTGCAAGGGAAAAGGGAAGCCACCAGTAGTGCTGACCCAGGGAATCAAGGTGAGTAATCCCTGTACTTTGAAGTAGAGGTTTTAATCTCCATGGATTCTGAAGAAGTTTAAGTTTAAATATTTTGAAGCGTTTTCATATCTACTGTATTTTGGAATCTCGTATTTGTATGCTTTATATTCCAACGTTTTATCGTAATCATTTATGAATTTTAACATGGCATGCAAATTTACTTCCTGACATTCTGACAAATGATACGTTTAATTCTTGCATGTCCATGTAATTGTCGGTTTTACTAAATGCCTCTTGAATTAAATGTTTTGTTCTGTCTATGCCTTAATAAATTCCTGTGCATCGTGATTTAAATTCCTGAAGCTCTTATGTCAAAAATTTCAAATATTGTCCTCCAAATTTTTGAAAGCCCTGATTAAATTGTCCATGTTTTGAATACACATGAAAATTCATTCTTTAATTAAAGCCATGTTTTTCGATGTTCATCAAAAGCATTTCTTGAAGAAGCCATACTTTTGTACTTATGAGGAGCATATATTTGAAAATCAGATTTCAAGCACTCATGAAAAACTTATATTGGAAGAAATCATGCTTTCAATACTCAAGAAAAGCATTTATTTGAAGAAGCCATAATTCGATGCTCTTTAAAAAGCATCCAATGAAGAAATCTTGTTTTTAAATGCTTATAAAAAGTATTTTACGAAGAAGTCATATTTTTGGAAGATAATTGTGCATAAGCACAGCATCCCACGTTGAAATCCTTCGAGATTCAACTATGACACGAAGAAATGCCCGGTAGCAGGATCTAATCCCCCAGGCAACGAGATATCTCCATTGTAGCATTGTAGTAAAATTGGAATCTGGTTCGAAACAGACTTCTACCTAATCAAAGTGAAAAGATGACAAATGTTTTCAAAAATGGTAACAGGTTTTTAACTCCCATTTATCTGAAATGGGTTTTTATATAACCCTTTGAAGTTTTGAAGAAGAAAAAATTTACATCCTTCTATTTTCATGGAAAGGATTTCAAATTATTTCCTTGGTCTTCAAAAGGCCACTCTACAGATGTTATTAAATTTTGTTGCATATTAAATGCTTTACTGAATGCTTTAAAAATGCATCATGCTATGTGATTTGAAAAATTCTTGTATTCTACGATCATTGAAATACGTGCCTAGCTTGAATGCCTTGTATGCTTCACGCTATCTTTTTGAAGAATTCTGTCTTATGTTTCTGAAGTATATGTACAATTGGTAGTGTATGTTTATATGAACCTTCTCTTATAACTAACCCACTACCAGTTGAAACCTAGGACAAAGTACTGGAATTACTCATTGGGCTTTTCGAAGCTCACCCCATTCCCTAACATTTTTCAGGTGATGATGATGGATGGGAGCCTTGCCCAATTTCAGGTTTGGAGATTGGCAGCTCTATTTGGTTGGGAATTTTGGAAGTTCTAGGACCCGTAGTTGGTCAAATTTTGATGTTGTAAATTTTGGACAAACACGTACTTAAGCTCAAGAGGCAACGGATATGTATCATGTATAACTTTAAATTTTTAGTATGCTCTGAAATGTATATTATTTGTTTATCGCTCCAAAGAACAAGAAGAAGCGACGGTACCGAGCGGGCGTGCGAAAAGAAAAAGTTTTTCCCTGCTTCCGCAATTTGCCAATCCTGGCTCTTTCGCACAGCCGTTCGGCATCGTTGCTCACGTGAAGCCTTGCCTTAAGACCTTCAGGGCCGAAGGGCAGGCGGTCGCGATTCAGGATCCGCAGAGGGTGGATTTCGGGTCGTGACACCTTTATTCGAACGAGGACCCGAGACTTCACTTCTATCTGAAAAAATAGAGTGTCCTGCTCTATTAACTATCCTTTTCCCAAATCAACTGAGCAAAAACAAGGGAAACAAGATTTTTTTCAAGGAAAACATCATTTTTTGGCATGAAAAACTCTAAGAAGAAATATTTTATCAACAAAGCTAAAAATAGTCCCACTATTTTTGAGTTGAAATATGAAAATATAATAACATTTTAAGTGAATTAGAGACGATGAAAGATGTTCTAAATTGAGTCAATATATTCAAGTAATCCTAGAACACTTCAATTCATGCAAGCTCAATCTTTACTCACTCAAACATGGTGTTTAGACATATGCAATAACTTTAACCATAAGATATTCTTATGTCAAAGTTGACCTCTATGGTGTTGAATGATTTATATCTCAACATAAGCAAACAACCATAGAGAATCAACTTAGGGGTTTTTAACCATTTCTAACCAAATCTCCCTCTCAACTTAAAAGCCAAATATTGCAACTTGAATTTGCACTTTTCTCAACTTTGCAAGGCGGTTTTCACATAGTTGAGTAGGCTATTCTTTTCAAAGGATTTTCAATGCTTGCAAACACAGTATCTCAATAGTAGGCCTTTCATTCAATTTTTTGATTTTTCATTTAGTGTGTGTGCCATTTTTTTTTAGATCCATTCATTTTTTCAACCTAAATCAATCTTTCTAACCGTGGACTTATTGAAGAATACACATAAAACCATTAAGTCCAACCTATCTATAAGGCAATCTCATGCAAGGAGTTTGTAAGACCAAAAAATGAGATCACAAGTAGAAAGAAAGATTGTATGTACTCCATCAAGTGAATAAGACTAAGTGAAGATATTTAAAAAATAAAATACACTTGACATAGTTTCAATCACTTAATATACATCTCAATTCATTTTCCTTTTTTAGAAAACAAAATGGGATTACCATTAGCTATGAAAACAAAAGAAAAATGTTTTTGGATTTCATGTGATTCACAAAGGTATGAAATGCACCTAATTATGAAATAAAACAAAAATCCACAAAGAGAAACCATAGACCTAGAATAGATGACCAATCTAAAGTTCACCTAGACTATGGAATCATGATCAACTTACTCAAAAGAATGATTTTCAATAAAAAAATGGAGTAAGAAGAATCTAAGCAATTTATAGGGAGACTCTAAGATGAGATTGAAGAGTAGGATCCTTAAATTGATAACTTCTCTCTTAGTCATCCAAGAGAGGCATTTTCTCTCCTTGAGGAAGAAACAAAATGGAAAATGTGATTAGCACATTCCTTCTCTAGAATCTTCAATTTGTCCTTCCTAAGCCAAATTTGTCTTAGATATTTTTTGGCAGTAGGTGCGACATGTTGAATTTTCATTTTTTCTACCTTGGTGTGAGAGCAAGGGTTGGCATGGGACTTCTCAAGGTTTGTCATTTCAAAGATCCTTTGAGTCACACTCCTTGATATTTGAACATGAGTATTCAATTATTGCTTCAAGGACGCAATCCTCATATTGTTTTCTAAGGTTAAGATGTGAGAATTTCTTTGTTTTTTCTTAGTAAACTCACACTTCCTCCTAGAATGACCATCAAGCAATAAGAGCGAAACAATGATTTAGGTTGAAGTTTAGCTTGTGGTTTAGTTTGAGGTTGTGAAAGAGATCGTACTTGACGCTTTGGTTGGGAATGTGGTTGCCTCTTGGGTTGAGGTGTTTCTACACCTTTAAATTTAGAGGAAACAAACACAACCAGTTTGAAAGTAGGTGATTGACCTAGAGAGGATGTAGTATCTTTATCCAAAAATTTGTCATAGCCTAATCCACTCTTATCATTCTTGATTTGGACGGAATTGAGAATTTTAACTAACTTGTTCGACCTATCCTCAAGAGTGATTTTGACTTCCCTAGCTTGTTTGTTCTTCACTAAGTGAGTGAAATTTATAATTTAATTCATTCTTTTCAACACTACAAGCTTTTAGGGAAGATTTAAGTACCCCTACCTCAACAACCAATAAATTTCTCTTATTTTCTAAGGACTCTACCTTTTCTAAGAGAGACAATCTTTACTCATTTAGTTGGTTCAAGGGTTGATCAACTACAAGAGCAGTCTTCTATTTCACATAAATTGAGCTTAGTGATAAGTTTCATGTTAGATTTCTTGAGATTAATTGACTCATTAAATAGCTTTTCATATGTAATCTCAATATTATCGTTTTCTTCACTATCACTATCACTATTCACAAGTTTTCCATTGTCCCTTTGTTCATCATCCTCAATAGATGATGAACTTTCAAGGACATTGGTGATACTTGTAAAAGCCAAGAATTGACTTTCTTCACCTTTATCATCATCATCTTTATCCTCTTCCTCATCTTCCTCTTCCTCACAATCGGATAGAGTGGATTTCATTGCCCTTCGATTCTTAGACTTTCCCCTTCTCTTTTTTGGGCAATCAACTGCTATTTGACCAAAATTATGGCAATCATAGCATTCTATTAGTTTGGATGAGGATTGATATGAAGGTTTTCTTCTATCACCACTAGAAGAGGTTTTATGAACCTTGCCTTTTGTGTTGCTAGGGTTTCCTAGGGATCTTCTATTGAAATTTTATAATCCCTTAGGATTAGTCATTCTACCCTTAAGGTATTTGTTGAACCTCTTCACAAATAAGGCTAGGTTTTCCTTATTCATGGACTCGAGGTCAATCTCATTATCCCCTTTATTATTTCTTGAGTTGATTTTAAGGCTAGACTTTTAGTCTTCTTTGCTTGCCTTAGTGTTAGCTTAAATGTTTGCAAAAAGCCGATTAGTTCATCAACAACATGAGAGTCCATATCCTTACTCTCCTCAATTGAGGTGACCTTAGGTTGGAATTTCTCAAGGAGGGATCTCAATATCTTTCTAACAATTTGGTCCTATCAATCTTTTCACCTAGGTTAAATAAAGAATTCACTATATCATTTAACTTTGCATTGAACTCGTCAAAAGAGTCTGAATCCTCCATTTTAAGTGATTCAAACATAGAGGTGAGCATTTGAAGCTTAGAACTCTTAACCACACCTACCATCATGGGTAGTCTTGAGGATATCCCATGCCTATTTCAATGTTTCACAGGTCATGATGCGGTAAAACTCATCTGGAGTTACAACATTCAAAATGGCATTTAAGCCCTTAGTGTTGTAACTCATTCCATTTGTTTAGAGGCTTGGGTACAGATGGGATTTCCATAGTTGCGGTTGTGACTAGAGTGGTCCAACCATCTTGGAAGGAGAACCACATTCGCTCATCCACGGCTATTAGGAATGCTCTCATATGAGCTTTCTAATAAGCATAATTCGAGCCATCAAAAAAAGGTAGACGGGAGATTGATCTGCCCTCTCCCATTTCTTCAATTTGGTATCCAATCAATGCCTTTAAGAGTAGGCTTTGATACCACATTTTTAGTTGGTCCCGTGGTGTGAATATAACCTAGAAAGGGGGGTTGAATAGCTAGGAACTACTTTTCAAATTTTTCTAATTTTCCAACCACAGCACTAACAACTACCAAATTGGTAAAGTAAATTAATTTTAAATTCAAAGAAGATTCAACAATGGCGCACAATTCAATTACACATCACAATCCATCCAATTTTGTAATCAAGTAGTGTTTGTCATGACATATTATTCAATACAAGCCTAAATGATCCACTAATTCAATTTGATTATCAATTTTACAATTCAAATTGAAATTCCACTAAATAATCAATTGTCAATTCCATAATTCAATTTTTTATTTCAATTTCATAATTAAGGTTCTCAATTACTCAATTGAAGATCAATTTTCACAATTCATGAAAACCAAAATCAAGCTATAAATTCAAGAAATTAGAAATTATAATGCATGAAGAGTTTGAAAAAATTCAAACTAAAGTGATAATGGAGAAACCACCATAGAAAATTATCCACGATGGAAAACTTTAAAGCCAGCCATGCTCGAGGAAGAGTTCCACTATGATAGAGATTGAATTACAATAGAAAGATGAACCAGACTTTGTACCTCAAGCTCCGTTCTACCCGTTCACATCTTCAATCTCCCTTGAATCCATAAGTTCCTCTTAGTCAGAATCTTTATACAACTGAACCTTCTCCATAGTCTCAGAATCCTTTGATTAGGTCACTTCACAATTGCACATCCTCACAATCTCGGTATTTACCGTTCGCTAAACAATGACTCCTCAAGGTTGAACTCACACTCTTTAATAGATAATTGATATAGAATTGAGGCTCTTTGTATTGACTTGGATCATTTGATTTGATATAAATCAATGGATGATTAGAGTAAAGATATATAGGATATACAATTATGATTGTTTATTCATGAAAGCATTTAGATCTCTCAAGTGTATACCTTTTACAATAAGCTTGAAAATAAAAAATTTTCTATTTTTCACACAGTGTTCATTCAAACCAATACTTCTTTATTCGAACGAGCATGGAGCAAACATCAAATGAGCAAAGATCACAAGTTGTAACTTTTTGTTTTATGCAGACCCATCAAACGAATGAGATTGATAAAAAAAACCTTCTGATAAAAAAATAAGAACATATCAAATTCTAGAGGGTGGTCTGGATTGATCATCAACTTATAAGAGATGAAGTTGGGATCTATCCTTTCCATATCCTCAGTTTCTCAAGCAAAAATTAATAGATTTTGCTTCAAGAACTTGATATGTTCTCATTCCTTTGAATGTGATAAAGCTGAGCTAACTTTTAAGTACTTTCCTTCAGCCTCAATACTGACAAGCACTTTTGTTACCTCTTCTCGTGGTGTCACCATGCTATCCCTTCCTTTAAGACTTAATGGTTCTTCAATCTCAAAAGGGTATTCTCCCGTACAACTTAAATATGTTCTAGAGAATCCGTCCCCATTGAGATCGTACTATAATTGCTATTTGGGAGTTTTTTCTTTAAGTGTAATTGTATGGCACTCCCGCGCAGTTATTTGATAGCCCTTGATGGTTACCACCTTTTCTTGATGGACAAACTTGAGGCACTTATGGAGAGTGAAAGTGATAGGCCCCACCTAAGGGATCCAAGGTTTGCCAATTATGACATTATAAGGGAATTTGGTGTACAGGACCATAAATTCTGAGATCAGGGTCCTCTAGTTCGTCTCTTTTTCCTATTGTGGTCGACAGGTTAATCTTGCCCATAGGAAAACTAAGGTACCTATTGAATCCTGCCATCACTCCAATAATTACTCTGACATCCTTTAGATTTACCTTTATCTGCTTGAATGGCTCGTAGAACAACACATTGGTGGAGCTTCCTATGTCAACTAATACCTTTTTGATCTCAAAATTGGCAATTTTTAGAGATATAACAAGGGTATCACTATGGGGGGTAATGTACCCCAAAGAGATCCACGTTAGAGGATTGTATTTGAGGTTCTGGCATGGCCTCCTTAGCATATCTCTTTCCGGCTCTATTTGACATTCTGATAATTGCGCTATTAGCATTCAACACGAATATTACATGTTAATTATTTAGTGGTTGTTAATCATTCCATGCATTCCTTGGTTTGGGCCTCTGATCTTGCCTCCTTTGAGGGGGCCTATCATTTCGTTGATTTTGCCTCCCATCTTGCTGAACGAATTATTTTAGTCATTCTCTTCTAATTAAGTACTCCATCTCTTACTTCAGAGCTCTGCACTCTTTAGTGGTGTGGCCTTGTTCTTTATGGAAGTCACAATACTTATTTTTATTCCTTGTTTCTAGATTGATTTTCATTGGTTCAGGCCACTTCAAGTTTTCATGAGTTTGGATATGATGAAAAATGTGAGTTAAGGAGGCATTCAGTAGGGTATAGGTTTCGTACCTTCTAAAGCTAGAGTTTTTCAGTGCTCTAGATTCCATCATTTTATTGGGACTCCGACCCCTCATTTTACTGTCCTTATTATCCTTCTTCTGAGCTTGTTCATCCCTTCTGAGCTTGCTCCTTCGATTTTCAAATGGAATTCTTTCTCTTCGAGGTTGATATACTCTTGGGCTCTTTTTATAAGGGCTGCCATGTCTAATAGGGGATTCTCTATTAATGAATCCTAAGAAGCATCGAGGCCCGAGTCTGAAAGTTAAGGTAGCAACCAAGAAGCTTACATTGCAATCATTCATCTCTGTGAGCTCGGCATTAAAACGAGCTATGTACTCCCTTAATGTATCCCTTTTGACTTGTTTGATGGTCATCAAGAATTCTAGTCCATTTTTTAGTTTTCTACTCGTTATGAAGTGATCAAGGTACCTGTTGAGCATGCAGAAGTTGTTGATTGAGCTCTAGGGAGGTCATGGAACCATTTGAAGGTTGTACCCTTGAGGCTGGTAAGAAAGGTTCTGTACATAAAGGCGTCGGTGGCCCCGTGCAAAAGCATTGTGTGCTGGTAATGAGAGAGATGATCCCCAAGATCTTCAAAATCGTCATAGAGAATGAATTTTGCGACAATAAACTTTTTTGGCCGCTCTTCCATTAATATAGCAGGGATAATTGATATAGAGAACCTTCCGAGAAATTTTCCTAGTTCGTCTTGCTCCAGAAGAACATGAAACCTTTTGGTCAAGCTAGGCTAATCTTGAGAATCTAAAATCTCCTTAACGCTCTGAAGGACCCTGGGCTATTTCTATGACACTGTTGCTAGTGCTTGATGTTAATTTTTCCCTGGATTCCCTAGTTTAGGAATCATTGGCAAATTCTATCTTGTAGTTGTGGAAGAATGTTACTCCATAGGAACCGAAGGGTGTTGAACCTCTGGCTACTGAAACACCGGATTTGCTAAGTGTAGTCTAGAAGTCATTGGCATAGGTATTTTAGTTCTGCTCTGATAATGAACGGTAAGATGGATTGGTGGAATACCCTTACAAACCACTGTTAAGGTTTGTGGGTCAGCTCCTACCTGGGTAGTAACCCTAAAAGAGTACTGCTTGAGTATTGGGTGGTTCCACATTATGGGAGACGCCTCTTATTGTAGTGTTGGTGGGAGGTTGGGCTCATCCATGAATGGTGTTTAATGGTGTAGGGGGATGAGGTGTGTTCTGTTACTTTTGTATAAATGAGGCAAGTGCTTGTGATATGGTCGTAATCTGCTACTACATCTGGTCGACTGCCATTGCATCTGATCTAGTTGTTGTTGCAAACGAGTTGGTGTATTGAAACCCTAAATCTTCAATGATGCAAGACTAAGGAAGATGATCAACACCGCGTCTTCCATGATGATACAAGATTGAGATTGAGAGAGAGTCGTGAGATGGAAAGGGGGAGGGATATGTGAGACTAAGTGGGGGAGACCGAGAATTAGAGAATGAAAGCTAAAATATAGCTTTATATTGATCCGCTTTCAACCCGTCTATCATAACTCGGAACCCACCCTATGCGGATTAGGGGCCGGTGACTAACATTGCCACTTAAGTATACCGTATAAATCAAATGAATCGCACAAAATCGTAATTTTTTTTTTCTTTTTAAGCAAGTGTGAAAGCTATATATATGCAACTCCTCTAATAACCAATCAACGTTGTCAATCATCAATAAGATCATTCTCAATACAATTTCCATCATCATTAATCTCTACACAATTCTAATTACATCTTGCAACATCGTTCTGTCATATTATCTAATAAAATTACAATCCTTATAGGATTTGTTCAAGTTAAGATTCGGGAGTTGTACATCATCAAAGTTTCTCATAACACATCACTAGCTCCATTAGTCACCATCACTACATTTCCTTCTATATTGTGTTACCTGAAAAATTATTATAATTTCAGGGTAAGCTAACTTAGCTTAGTAAGTAAATCTTTTACTCTGCCATGGGTTACATAATGGTGTATAACAAGCGAATAATCACAGGATTTCAAGGTCCAAGAAATTGGCCATCAAGCTAGAATAACACAGTTCATAAGGAGTTCACGAATGCGATAAGAATGACTACGCAAGTCAACAAACATAAATTTATTGACATATAATGTTTAGCTGCCCAAATCAAAGGGATTCAAATCAAATACAAAAGATAAGCCTTATAGGAATATTTATCATTCAAAGACTGACATCATTAAGTCAACAAATAATGTGGAATTAAACATATACAAATTGAGTCAAATAAATGTTATCAACAAATAGGGGCCTGGCTACCCCCATACAGCACTCATCGAGGTTCACCACTCATCTCTAGGTTCCCCTGAATGGCACCAAGAGCTCTTATCATCATATAAAAGAAGGTCCTTATTAAGACAACATATTGGGTATCATTCCCAAACACCGTCCCGTAGGTCATTAGCATCCAAAAAGTCAAGATGGGCGTTGTGGCAGACACAACCCCAAGTACTCACAAATAATGTTATCGGGAAAAGGATTCCATAAGGTATGTGCATATACATAGGTTACAAACGTCCACAACAAAAAAGATCACAAAGACAAGATATAGCTAATAAGTCAAATGAATCATAACTATTCACAACAAATAGGATCTCAACGAATCAAAAATTCCACAAAATGGAAAATCACAGTAAACAATAGGTTGTGGACTCAAAGAAATTTTTGATGCACAATTTCAAGAAACAAAGATTGGTAGCTATACAAGTAGGCCATATTGGCAGAGTAAAAATCCACATATTAGAGTTTGAATTTACTTGCTGAGCTAAGTTAGCTCACCCCAGAATTATAACAATTTTTCAGGTAACACAATATGGAAGGAAAGACAGTGATAGTGACTAATGGAGCTAGTGATGTGTTGTAGAAAACTTTGATGGTGTACTGTTCTCGAATCTTAACTTGAACAAATCTTGTAAGGATTGTAATTTTATTAGATAATATGATAGAGCAATGTTACAAGATGTAATTAGAATTGTATAGATATTAATGATGATGGAAATTATATTAAGAATGATCTTATTGATGATTGATAAAGTTGATTGGTTATCAGATGAGTTGCATATGTATAACTTCTGCACTTGCTTAAAAATAAATATTTTTACTGTCTTGTGTAATTCATTTGATTTTGTATGGCCTGTCTGGGTGACAATGTCGGTCACCAGCCCGTAATCTGCATAGGGTGAGTTCCAGGTCGTGACAGAGTGGCATCAGAGCAAAGGTTATTGGTTCTTTGGGAAAGATCATACCAGTATTGGACTTGATGACTATTGGATGATTAAGATGATTAAATGATCGGTCATTTTTGAAAGACGATAGTATTCTTAAGTGCAAAGGTTAATAGTCTTTGGGAAAGACTAAACCATAACTGAATTCGATGATTCTTAGGCGATTAAGATGATCAAATTTATAGTGACTTTTGAAAGATAGTAGTACGCTTAAGAGCAAAGGTTAAGGATTCTTAGGAAGAATCATACTAGTATTGAGGTTGATGACTCTTAGATAATTGAGTTGTGCATTGATCAGTGAATTATAGGAGACTATAGTTTGAACAAGGGAAACGATTAATGTTCTTTTGGAAGATATAGAATGACATAGAGTTGGAATTGCAAAATCTTAGAAAGTCGATAGATCTGACAACAAAGCTATAGAAGAGATAGTCTATAGAAGACTTAAAGGATAATGACATGAAGAGTTTGAGACTCCAGATGAATTGATGATATAGAATAATGTGAGGACTCTTGAGTGAGTCATAGATAGACCCTGATAGGATATAGAAAAATAGAGCCTTAAGAGGTAATCATTGTTCAACGAGATTGTCAAAGTGAATATTATGAAATATAATGGTTCTAAAGAAATAAAAAAGACTGACACATGATTAGTGATCATCGGGGAATTCAATGGACCTTGTTGATCAAGGTGATAATAAAACCTAATAGTGGGCAATACTTTATCAAGTTAGTTGAATTCACTACGAAAGGCAAGTGATTGATAATCCCAAAGAATGTTTGAGGATTAATGTTATTTAATGATCGAAGGGACTGAACTTGTGGTAAAATGTATAGAAAAGCTTGTGAGGACAATGAATATGGTAAAGGGATACATAATTCTTTAAGGTACCATGAGAATAATCGTGATTATGGGAAAAAGTAAGAGTAACTAAATTTGTGATACTAAGGAAGTTATGAACTTCCACAATTAGAGAACCTTACTGAGCTCTGATGAACTTTGGGTGTTGAATGGAATGATAATAATGATGAGAGGACTAATTGACTTGAGCAATTTTGAGGTATGATATAAAGTCTAGAATAGGCAAGAGTTATGAGTAACAGTACTTGTGGATGATTGAGTACTAGTATGCTATTAAGTCTTTAGTTACAATTGAGACTAATCGCCTCACTATGTGGCTTTGGAGCCACGAAACGTACAAGGTACTCCCTGTACAATTAAACAAGTTCACCAAGAGAACAAATTTGTCAAAAATGAATAATGATTGGGGAAAACGTAATATGATGATGAATCAAATGTGACAATGGGTATGAGAAACTAGACATTTGAGTAAATTTTTGTGCAAAAGTATTGGAAACAAAAAATAATGGCTATTATTGGAAAAGGTCATAGGACTTTGAGATTTCAATTGTTTAAAATTGATGTAGAATGTTCAAAATGAACCAAACACAATATCACAGTTAAAAGTACTTCCAAAAAGTAGACTGTTATATAAAGAATTAGTAACTAGGGTGAAATAATACTCTAAGAATCTTCAATAAGTCCACCAAGACTTAAAGAAGAAATAAACTCAGTAACCTTACTTGTAACACCCCGACTCGAGATATGGCAAGTGATTGATAATTCAGGTCGAGTAGTGTAATACCAGTTGTAACCCGAGCTATTAAGGCTCTATATCATGATACCATAAGGACTGAATGATTTTGGAATGGAACAGTTTCAAATGTATAGACGATGTCGGGCAATACCCAAGCAACCTAGAACCAAACATCGTAATGTGTGTATGTACATAACTCGCGCATGTGTACGTATGCATATACATTGTGTATCTCTAAAAATAAGTGTATGTACGTGTGTGTAAAAATGTGTATACATGTGTGTAAATGCATATATAAATATATGTATACATTAAGTATAAATAATGTGTGTATATATGTATATATATAGAAATACACATGGTGGTATAAATACATATGTATATATATTGTAAATGTAGGAAAATGCATGGGAAGGGAGGGGCAGCATACGGTGCATGCGTGACCAGTGTGTGTGTGTGTGCAATCCAGTGTGTGTTTGTGTGTGTTGAAGGGAGGCAGTAAGCTTCTGACACCAAGAGGCAAGTGGGGAAATTAAATTAATATGTATATATATATATATATATAACAAATATCTTAAGGGAATTGAAACATGGAGAAAGGAGATGAAAGGGGGGTAGAAAGTAGTCAAGAATGATTGCAAAGAAGGAGAGAGAGAGAGAGAGAGAGAGAGAGAGAGAGAGAGAGGTTATAGGCACAGCACTAGGAAATTCTCCTATATATAGATGAGGTCTAATTGAGAGGAAATTAGAAGAAACAAAGGGAAACCAAAGAAGCTGAGGGCTTAAGAAGAACCGGATGTTTCAGAAGTGAAAATTAGAAGAAGAGAAGAGGGAAATATTGTAAGCCACAAATTGAAAATGTGGTTGGTATTCTTACATTCTCTTTTATAATTTAAAGCATATTCATTTAGTTGTAAAGGTAGGGTCTAATTAAGCGTGGGAAGAGGTTTTGTTTGCAAAAAGAGTCAGTTTAAAAGGATTAGAAACAAGAGAGAAAAAGTCAGTTGCAGGTCATGGGGATAATTTAGATTTTTGAAATTTTATGCTTTAAACTTGATTTAAACCATAAAGAACTGATCCTCAATGGTGTAGGAAGAAATTAGAAGACAAATTGAAGAAAAATAGTGTTGGAATCCTTGTGATTTAGGGCTCACCGAAAAATCGCATGCTTGGTTCGGAGTTACTGTTTGGGCATATTCGTAGAGTTCGGTTAGTCTAAATAGAAAATTGAGGTTAGATATGTGATCCCTATGGAATTGTGAAGAAAACTACATTCGATTTAGGTTGAAAAACAGTCGAAAAAAATCTTACCATCACCGGAGAAGGCAACGGAACCCTACCGGAGTCTCACTAGATTATCGAGGGAGATGATGAATAGTGCCTTCCAAAACTGGCACCGTGTGGTGTAGTGATTTAGCTAGACTGTGTCGTTTTGAGTGAGGCTACTCTAAATTAAAAACTGAAATGGGAGTGTTTGGCTGCGAGGCTTAGAAATTTAATTGTTATCCTAAATTGATTTCAGATATTTTGTTCTAGGTTTAAAGCCCTAAACAGTTGTTTGGTTTTCAAAGTTAGAGAAAAAAAAATATAGGCAAGGGCTGCTGCCCCTGCTAGTCGAAACCCAAACCAACTAAAGCCAAGGAACCTAAACAGGAGCACACGGACCACCGTGCCACTGAGGCACGTATGATCTAAATCCATCCAAATTAATATATATTATATAATTATTTAATTAAATTAATTAAATCAAATAAATTACTTAAATTAGAAAATTAAAGATAATTAATATGTAGTCCAAATTTAATTGAATAAATAGTGTTTTCTTATTATCTCAGATATTCTAAAGCCAATAGAGGGGTCCGTTTTACGAGGCAGGGCTCCAAAAAATAAAGACCCATAGAAATTCTAAATAACCATAATGCCCCTAGTGATGCCCGAACCCAAATAGAAATCCGTAAAAGCCTAAACCGACTTTCTTCGGCATTCTGAACTCAATAGTAAAGTCTAAATTAGTAATAGAGATACTTATAGTAATAAGGTATAAAATTTGATGAATAACATAGACTATGTATATGATAAACTGAGATGTATTTCCTGAATACTAGGAACGCCAAAAGGGAAAGAGAAGGACATCTGACTTTCTTGAGTATATTGTAAAGGTAAGTAAAATCTGATCTCTGTACATGGCAAATACCTAGTTGTATTATGCATGTGTTTCTTGTTATTGCCATATTGTGTTTATACCTTCAGATGTTATTGAAATACATTTATGATTGTTCTAGTTCGTGAACATTGTTGAATTAAATGCTATATTTTAAGCATGTGATCATGTTATGGTTTGATATATGATGCCTGAATGATCTACAGTCATATATTATACTCTGATGAGAGTCATGATCATTTCATACATCATTGATTAAACGAGTGGCGCACAGTCACAATGTCCATTCGATACTACAATCCACTATTATTATGAGTAGGTTGGGTGTGCATGAGTAAGGCAGACAGAGGGATTTGATTGCAAAAGGGTACGCCGAGTCCTACTGTAGGCTAGGTATGCATGAGTAAGTCAAGTGGTTGGACCTGTTTGCGAAAGGGTATGCCGAGTCCTACTGTAGACTGAGTATACATGAGCAAGTCAGATGGTGAGATTTGTTTGCAAAAGGGTATGTTGGGTTCTACTTATATATATATATATATATATATATATCAGACCATGGAAATCATTCTATACATTATTGTATTCATTGGTTAAGCATATTATTCTCCTATATATAGATGAGGCCTGATTGAGAGGAAATTAGAAGAAACAAAGGGAAACCAAAGAAGCTGAGGGCTTTAGAAGATTTAGACGATTCAAAAGGGAAAATCAGAAGAAGAAAAGAGGGAAATACTACAAGCCAGAAATTAAAAATTTGGTTGGTATTCTTACATTCTCTTTTATGATTTAAAGCATATTCGTTTAGTTGTAAAGGTAGGGTCTAATTAAGCGTGGGAAGAGGTTTTGTTTGCAAAAAGAATTAGTTTAAAAGGATTAGAAACAAGAAAGAAAAAGACAGTTGTAGGTCATGGAGATAATTTGGATTTTTGAAATTTTATGTTTAAACTTGATTTAAACCATGAGGAACTGATCCTCAATGGTGTAGGAAGAAATTATAAGAAAAATAGTGACAGAATTCCTTATGATTTAGGGCTCACCAGAAAACTGCATGCTTGGTCGAAATTATTGTTTGGGCCTATTCGTAGAGTTCGGTTGGTCTAAATAGAAAACTGAGGTTAGATATGTGATCCCCATGGAATTGTGAAGAAAACTACATTCGATTTAGGTTGAAAAACAGTCAAAAAAATATGACCGTCGTCGGAGAAGGCGACGGAACCCTACCGGAGTCTCACCGGATTATCGAGGGAGATAATGAATAATGCCTTTCAAAACGGCACCGTGTGGTGTTGTGATTTAGCTAAACTGTGTTGTTTTGACTGAGGCTGTTCTAAGTAAAAAAACTAAAATGGGAGTGCTTGGCTGCGAGGCTTAGAAATTTAATTGTTATCCTAAATTGATTTCGGATATTCCGTTCTAGGTTTAAAGCCCTAAACGCTATTTGGTTTTCAAAGTTAGAGGGGAAAAAAAAAATATACGCAAGGGCTGCTGCCCTTGCGAGTCGAAACCCGAACCAACCAAAGCCAAGGAACCTAAACAGGAGCACACGGATCACTGTGCCACTGAGTCACGTATGATCTAAATCCATCCAAATAAATATATATTATATAATTATTTAATTAAATTAATTAAATCAAATAAATTACTTAAATTAGAAAATTAAAGATAATTAATATGTAGTCCAAATTTAATGAATAAATAGTATTTTCTTATTATCTAAAATATTCTAAAGCCGATGGAGTGGTCCATTTTACGAGACGAAGCCCCAAAAAATAAAGACCCGTAGAAATGCTAAATAACCATAATGCCCCTAGTGATGCCCGAACCCAAATGGAAATTCGCGAAAGCTTAAACTGACTTTCTTTGGTATTTTGAACTCAATAGTAAAGTCTAAATTAGTAATAGAGATACTTATAGTAGCAAGGCATAAAATTTGATGAATAACATAGACTATGTATATGATAAACTGAGATGTATTTCCTAAATACTAGGAACGCCAAAAGGAAAAGAAAAGGACATCTAATTTTCTCGATTATATTGTAAAGGTAAGTAAAATCTTATCTCTGTACGTGACAAAGACCTAGTTGCATTATGCATGTCTTTCTTGTTATTGCCATATTGTGTTTATACCTTCAGATGTTATTGAAATGCATTGATGCTTGTTCTAGTTCGTGAATATTGTTGAATTAAATGCTATATTTTAAGCATGTGATCATTTTATGGTTTGATATATGATTCCTGAATAATGTACAATCATATTTTATACTCTGATGAGAGTCATGATCATTTCATACATCATTGATTAAACGAGTGGCGCACAGTCACAATGTCCATTCGATACTACAATCCACTATTATTATAAGTAGGTTGGGTGTGCATGAACAAGGCAGATAGAGGGATCTGATTGCAAAAGGATACGCCGAGTCCTACTGTAGGCTAGGTATGTATGAGTAAGTCAAGTGGCCTAGACCTGTTTGCAGAAGGGTATGCCGAGTCTTACTATAGAGTGAGTATACATGAGCAAGTTAGATGGTGAGATCTATTTGCAAAAGGGTATGTTGGGTTCTACTTATATATATTAGACCATGGAAATTATTCTTTACATTGTTGCATTCATTGGTTAAGCATATTATGTTTCTAATAAATGAACATACGATTGTTGGGAGCATTAGGTCAGTTACCTGTTAACGTTTCATATGCATGATATCGTTGGATAGTTGTTGTTGTTATTATCATGTGATGTGAATTACTGTTGTTGACATCGTATCTTCTTGATTTGATATTGTGTTGCTATAACTGTGTATCTTGTTCTCTGAACCTCTTTATGTTGACCTGCCCCAAATAGAGCAAAGGAATTACTTTCTGATTTTTTATAGCTCATACATAGACTACTTTGACTATTTCAAGTAAGATGCCACAGTTTGAAAGTAGGGATTAGAATCCCAAATAGTCGTAGGGTTGTTGTAGATATATGTACTACAGGGATTATTTTGGTAGTAAAGTATAGTACTTGTCCTTTATTCTCCCATCACCCCACGTCCTGAGGGTGGTTGTATTTGAATTTTTGGGTTTGTATAATTATATGAACTTTAGTATTATAAATGAATGAAAAATTTATGAAGTCTTCCGCTGTTGTCACGACCCAGAATTCGGCCTCTGCGGATCCAGGATCGCGACCGCTACCCTTCAACCCGTGGGCCGTCGGGTGAGGCTCAAGTAAGCAACGACACCGAACGGTTATGCAATAGGGCCAGAACTGGCAAATTGCGAAAACGTGAAAAAAAAAAAAAAATTTCTTTTCGCACGCCTGCTCGGTATCGTCGCTTCTTCTTCTTCTTCTTCGAAGTGGTAGACAAATGATATAAATTCAGAGCATACTAAAAATTTAAAGTTATACATATTACATGTCCGTTGCCTCTCGGGCTCAAGTACATATTTGTCCAAAATTTACTACATCAAAATTTGACCAACTACGGGTCTTAGTACTTCCAAAATTCCTAATCAAAATGGAGCTACCAATCTCCTATCCCCAAATTGGGCAAGGCTCCTATCCATCATCATCACTTGAAAAATGTTAGGAAATGGAGTGAGCTTTAAAAAGCCCAATGAGTAATTCTAGCACTTTGTCATGGGTTTCAACTGGTAGTGGGTTAGTTATAAGAAAAGGTTCATATAAACATACACTACCAATTGTACATATACTTCAGATACAGAAAACAGAATTCTTCAAAAAGATAGCATGAAGCATACAAGGCATTCAAGCTAGGCACGTACTTCAATAATCGCAGAACACAAGAATCTTCAAATCACGTAGCATGATGCATTTTTAGAGCATTCAATAAAGTATTTAATATGCAACAGAATTTATAAACATGTGCAGAGTGGCCATTTAAACACTAAGGAAATAATTTGAAATCCTTTCCATGAAAATAGTAGGGTGTAAATTTCTTCTTCTTCAAAACTTCAAAGGGTTATATAAAAGCCCGTCTCAGATAATGGGGGTTTTAAAACCTGCTATCATTTCTGAAAGCCTTTTCATATTTTCACTGTTTCACTCAAGGATCTATTTCGAACCAGACCCTAATTTTACTTCGAAGAGATCCAATGCCTAGGGGATAAACCTTCTACCAAGCATCTGCGAAATTGAGAACCCGACTGGGAGCTCAATAGTTTTTGATGCTTATGCATCATTATCTTGCAAAAACATAGCTTCTTCAAGAAATGCTTTTTATGAGCATTTAAAACATGGCTTCTTCAAGAAATGATTTTTATGAGCATTTAAAAACACTGACTTCTTCAAATATATGCTTTTCATGTGTACAAAAGTATGGCTTCAATAAAAAGGGTGAATTTTCATGAGTATTTAAAACATGGACAGTTTAACAGAGTTTTTAAATACTTGGAGGACCATACTTGAAACATTTAACACATGAGCTTCAAGAATTATAAATCATGATGGACAGGGATTTATTAAAGCATAGATGGAATAAAAGCATTTATTAAAAAAGGAATTTAATAAAATTGACATTTTCATGGAGATGCAGAAGATAAACGTATCATTTGTCAGAAATATCAAGAAGTAAATTTGCATGCCATAGTAGAATTTATAGATAAAATGACAGTACATTTGGAATGTAAAGCATATCAATACGAGAATTTAAATTTAGAAATATTGTAGATATTTTCATAAAAACACTTCAGAATATTTGAACTTCAAATTTCTTCGGAATCCATGGAGAATAAAATCCTCCACTTCAAAGTACAAGATTACTCACCTTGTTCTCCTGGGTCAGCACTACTGGTGGGATTTCCCTTTCCCTTTGAAATTGCTAAAAATTAAATTCTTCAAGACTTCAATTAATTCCTCATTTACTTAAAATCATCTCTAAAATGATGCTCTTCATTTAATCTTACACCTGACGTATCCTAATTTCCTAGGATTGGTCTTACCGGTCTACTTGTGGTGACTTAATAAATTTTTATTTTTCACGTGACTTATTTTTTGGTACCTATTTTGATATTTTGGACCTCACCGTTAGATTCGGAACGTCGACGAAAGTCGATTTAGACCTTCTCGGGTTTCCATTTGGCTTTAGGGGCACTTGGGGTAATTTGGTCATTTTACATTT
This sequence comes from Nyssa sinensis, assembly GCA_008638375.1. Classification (NCBI taxonomy): domain Eukaryota; kingdom Viridiplantae; phylum Streptophyta; class Magnoliopsida; order Cornales; family Nyssaceae; genus Nyssa; species Nyssa sinensis. Next base: position 28,063,388 of record CM018039.1, on the reverse strand, counting down.
TTACGTGTTTTTATTTTTTTTCCAGGGTCCCGTCTCGTAACACGGACCTCACCATTGGTCTCAGAAGGTCCAAGAGAGTAAGAATACACTAATAACTTGTCTTATTTGGACATTGGGCATATTAGGGGCAATTTGGTAATTTATACTTTAACGCGTCTTAATTTTTTGGAGTCTCGTCTTGTGAAACGGACCCCACCATTGGATCCAGAACATCCAAAATAGTCAAAATACACTATTCATTTATTTTATTTGGACTTCGTCTGGCCTATTTAATGTCCAAGGATAAAATAGTCATTTTACCTATTCAAAAAAAATAATTAAATAAATTATTTTATTATTTTCTAGGGGTTTATTTGCATACAAATCCCAAGGATTGGGCCAGAATAAGATTTCCAAAACTTGTTGGGGTCAAACTGTAATTTCAGAATTCTGTGGGGGCCAAAATGAAATTCCTTAAAACATTTAAAATAAACTAGAGGGTTTATTTTATTTTTAACTGAACTGGTCTAGGGTTTCACTGGACCAACCGGTTTTGGCCGGTTCAAGATGTAATGCTGACCTCATGATGACGTCAGCCCTAAATTTTTAAATTTAAAATCTCCTTTATTAAAACGTCTTAGTTTTGGGTAACTCAATTCCTAATTAAGACATCGGGTCAAGACCCGACCTGAGGCCCGACCCATGACCCGTCACTATTCATCATCCCTACCAAATTAGGGTTTATTGTGTTCTTCTCCACAGTCGTCTTCTCCGACATTGGCAAGGAGATTCCGGTGGCCTTTTGGGTTTGATCCAATGGGGTTCGAAAGGAAATCCCATGAGGTTTCCATATACAAGGTCAGATTCCACCCTAGGTCCCTATATTTCCACGAATTTGGACTTACAGTCCGGTATTCCGGCGATGGCCGATTCTCCGGCGATATTCTAGTTCCTTTTTCGTGCATTCTGGAGTTGTTTTAACTCCTGTTTTCGAGCACAGTAACCTTCTGGGACCCTTAGAATTAGTTTTGTATACTTAAAACCTACAAACTCAATTGATTTGAAGGATTATTCTCTTTGGTCATCCGCACTTGCAATTACCGATATCTCCATGGTCTCTTGACCATTGTGACTCATTCAAATTGCCAAATGCTCCAATTTTTCCGTACTTTTTGACCGTGTAAATTGTTTTAAGTTTCTTTGAGTTTTCACCCAAAAACTAATTTTCTTAAGTTTCGGGTCCTTGGTGACCTTAATGTCTACTTGTTATAAAACCATGTTTTCTCTTCCATTTTATTCCCCCTACAGTATATTCCACATGCATGCAAAAATAAAGCTCTAAAACAGTTTGTATAGAAGGAAAAGTTTAGAGAGAGAATTTTTTTTTTTTACCTTCTCGGTTCCCCTTTCTTTCTCTCTCTAGCCTCAATTCCTTTGTCCCTCCTTGTTGCTCACAGACTTCTTCCTTCTGGTCTTGTCTCTCCCTTTGGATCGTGATGCATGTAGATATGAGAGTCTCCCTCACTTTCTCTTTCTAGATCTTTCTCTCTCTACTCTATCTCTAGCCCCTCTACACTCACATCTCAGACTTGATGTTCTGATATCTTTCTGAGTCCCACCACACATGCAACACACAATTATATATCATATATTCTATATTTATTTTAATTTAAAAATGATACTTTTGGTTGCATGAAAAGTGATTGGGTAATTTGGGAGGTGGAGGGATATTTTTAAGTGTATATATACATATGTGTTGTAAATTAGGACATAAAAAGTAGGCAGCCCAAGTGGCTACTTTTTGGGCTTTAAAACTTTGCCTATTTTTGGGTCAAGGGTTTAAAAGCCCTTGGCCTCAATTGGGGGTTTATTTTTCCTATTTTCTGCATTAGGCCTTGTTTGGCCAATTAAATTATAACTTTTCAATTTTTGTCAATATTCTCTTCTTGTATTTTCTTCATATATTTGAATTTATTATTTGGTTCTTCATGAAATTGTAATCTAAATTTTGGATTTATTTTCTAGGAGTTGACTTCATTATTTTAGGGTCTCGGAACTAGTTTTGGAATTATCGTTTGTTTCCTGATTAAATTTTTTTAATTTTTCTATTTAAGGTCACTAATTAATAATTAGTGACTCAATTATCAGTTAATCGGGTCGGGGTGTTACAACTGTTTATTAGATTATTAATTTCATGTCACTAATACTCACATATAAATGTTAAGTTAAAATGAAAAAGGAAAAATCCGGTTCGGCAATTGGGTTGGATCAGTGTCGCGATGCCAGATCCGCACAGGGTGGATTCCGGGTCATGACATTACTTTACTTCAACCCATAAAGAAATGGGAGATCAAAATCTATGAAAATCTCAATCGTGAGCAAGAGATAAAAAATATTCGTACCAACCAATAATTTGGAATAAATATATCAACTAATTTCCTCAACCATTCCAATCTATGAGAATGAATGCATACGAACTCGAAAAAAAGGCAGGTGTGCCAACAAGTTAGTATAAAAATGAGACAAAAAAGGATTGACTAATATTCGACTTAAGTGACCCATAGAAATGGGCATGTGGCTAAGAATCACAAATGGATATTACGAATAAATCAAAAACTAGGATTGCATCAAAAAAGGTTGTGATGCAAAGGGCATATTAGTAAACCATCATTTCAACAACCAAAGGATACTAATAAAAAAATTTTGCAAATCATACAACCAAACACGTACAGTGAATTTGAGGAAGGATTTGCGACCAAAGAGAAATTGAAAGGAAAGTGGAATTGTGTGAATCAATCAAGGGCTCTATCATTAATAAAGACTAAAGTACTTGAATAAAGAATTTAGTACTAACCAAATGATGAAAGTGGTGTAGTTTAGTTACACCCTTGACTTTCTAGACTACTACTAAAACAACCAACTGAAAAGAAAAGATCAAGTTACTAGATACCTTCACCTGGCATGAAATATGCCATACAATACCAACAGAAGTTTGGAAAACCACATATAGGAGTGTGATTATGACTTAGTGCTAGATAAGATTAATATCACGATTAGACATGGAATTAGTCAAAATACGGGTAACAGTGGAAAATAGTCAAGATATTGAAGAGATAGCTCAGAGTGCACAGTGGAAGCATAAGGGACCCATAACCATAGGTCCTATGACTAAAGAAATAAGCATTGAAATACTAGTACAAGAATTTGGAGACTTTGAGTTTAAAGTTTCGAGGCACTGAGAGTAAAAGTTAAAAAGTAAACCCTTCACTTACAAGACCACTATTGAATTAAACAAAGAAAAGTAGGAAAGAATTGTAAATCTTGTTTGAAAAATTTTCTTCTTTGAAGACACAATGTCCAAGATACCAATATTAAGCCCAAGGGAAGTTAAAAGAAATTAGATTAATGAAATTAGCATGAAAAGAGAGTAGAGCTTTTTGAATATGGACGTCCGAGTTTTGAGCACAAAACTCTTTTTAAGGAGAGGAGAATGTAACATCTTGACCCAATCAAGTGGGGCAATTGAGGATAATGATGGTTATTATAAGATAATTTTCTTAATAATCATGGATGATTCTACTTAAGACTAATAATCAACAAATATGGAGATAAATGTATAAATAAGAGCTATTAGCTATGAACCAGAGACAATCAATTTTAAAGAATATGATTTAATGGCAAAGGTCGTAACTTGATAACGAATTAGGATTGGTGTTAATTGAGGATTAACACATGAATAATTTTGGATGATTTGTGCCTGAAATACACTAAGGCAAGACTAGTGATGCATGAATAAAGTATGCATAATCAAGAAATATTGAAAAAATTATAAGAAACTCTTGAGAGATTAAAATGCAAGGTTTGGGAATTAATAAAAGTACTCTAAAATGCAATATGATGCATATACAAAAGAAAAAGGGAGAAAAGAGCTTTAAAATGCTCCTACTAAAGATAGATACTACCGTAAGCTAGATACTAACTTACAAAAGATAGATATTTGAACCCTTGCACTTTACAAAAGATAGATACTAACTCCAAAAAAGTTTCTAACTAAGCTACAAGCACTTTTATGCTATAATACCCACTTAAAATGTATATATCTAATAAGATACATATGTGGGCTCCATATAAAAGCTGAGGTGTCATCACCGTATTGTACCAAAGTTTCAACCAATTAGAATTCATGCAAGTCACCTCAAATATAAAACCCATCTACGTATATGCATGTAAGCCTTTCTACTGAAGGAACCAAAATTTATAGATAGAGAAAGAGAGATAGAGAGAAAAAGATAGAAAAGAAGAAAAAGAGGAAGAGTGGAACTACGACTACTGCATACATGGTCTGAAATGGAAGCTTTGGAGAAGAATGAGGGGTTTGGAAGTTACTGGACCAACAGAGAGGAAAATAGAAGGGAGACCAAGGAGAGGGGAAACAACTATCAAAGGGGTAAGTTTCTCTCACTAAAATTTCCCCTATCTAAATGCTATCTTTGTGAGATTTGATTAGCATAAAAATGCCTCTAGGCTTAATATAAGCTATAAATGTGCAAATTAAGATCCGAAAAAAACCTAAACTGATCATCTTCAATATTCCAGACCTGATGATGACGTCCTTTCGAGAAAAATAAGGACCTAATAACAAACTAAAAAATGTCGAATATATCCTTAAGACTTAATGAAGTTACCAGAAATGTATAGATGAAATTAAAAGATCCATATAAATGTTATAAGGACCGACTAGAGTCAAAAACGAAGTCTGAATATGTAAATTGTGTACGAAGAAATATGGGACATTAAAAGTGTAAATTACCATTATGCCTTTAAAGGGCCAAATAAGCTATAAAGTATTAAGAACCCTAAATTGGGAATTTGAAAATCTCTTAATCAATTAGATTAAGTTCAAAAGAACTTAAAACGCTGAATAAAGATGTTTGGAATTAGAATGAATACTAATTAAATATACAATGTATTTTTGATCCATGATTATAGGATCACCAAATGATGGAAAATAGAACAAAGCTATGGGATAGCTACTATGGTACCATTATAGGAATGCAATGCTAAGGACCCAATGTAAGTAAACCCAAACTCTAATATGTGGATTTCTGCTCTGCCAATGTGGCCTACTTGTATAGCTGCCAATCTCTACTTCTTGAAACATGCATCGGTAATTGCTTTAACTCCACAACCCATTGATTATCATGTTTCTATTATGCAGAATTTGTGATTTGTTGAGATCCTATTTATTGTGAATATCTATGAGTCCTTTGAATCATTGATTATGTCTTGTGATCCTATTTATTGTGAATATCTATGAGTCCTTTGAATCATTGATTATGTCTTGTCTTTGTGATCATTGTGATCCCTTTTGTTGTGGACATTTGTAAACTATGTATATGCACATAAATTGTGGAATCCTTTTGCTGATAACATTATTTTTAGTACCTGGGGTTTTGTTTGTCATAATGCCTATCTTGACTCTTTGAATGCTGATGACTTACGGGTTGGTGGCTGGGAATGATACCCAACACATTATCCTGATGAGGATATTTTGATATGATGATAAGAGCTATCGGTGCCATTCAGGGGAACCCATAGATGAGTGGTGAACCCGGATGAGTGCTGTGTGGGGGTATTTGGGTCCTGTTTGTTGGTAGCATTTATTTGATTCAATTTGTATATGTTTGATTCCACACCATTTGTTGATTTGATAATGTCACTCTTTAAAGGATAAATACACCTATGAGACTTATCTTTTGTATTTGATTTCAATCTTTTTAATTTGGGAAACTAAACATTATATGTCAATAAATTTGTGCTTGTTGACTTGCTTAGTCATTCTTATCGTATTTATGAACTCCTTATGAACTGTGTTACTCTGGCCTGATGGATAATTCCTTGAAACTTGAAATCTTGTGATTATTTGTTTGTTATGCACCCTTGTGTAACCCATGGCAGAGTGAAGGATTTACTTGCTAAGCTAAGTTAGCTCACCTTGGAGTTATAACAATTTTTTAGGTAACACAATATAGAAGGAAAGATAGTGATGGTGACTAATAGAACTAGTGATATGTTGTGGGAAACTTTGATGGTGTACAACTCTCGAATCTTAACTTGAACAAATCCTGTAAGGATTGTAATTTTATTAGATAATATGACAAAGTGATGTTGCAAGATGTAATTAGAATTGTGTAGAGATTAATGATGATGAAAATTGTATTGAGAATGATCTTATTGATGATTGATAAAGTTGATTGGTTATTAGATGAGTTGCATGTGTGTAGCTTTCGCACTTGCTTAATAAGAATTTTATTATCTTTTGTAATTCATTTGATTTTGTACGGCCTGTCTGGGTGACTGTGTCAGTTATCGACCCTTAATCCGCATAAGGTGGGTTTCGGGTTATGACACCATCTGTGGCCCTTCTTCAACCCATTTTCAACCCCAAACAATTGGAAGGTTCAATTTATCCAACTCGTTTCTAGCCCTCAAAAAAATATAACTCAACTCGTTAAATAGTGGGCGGATATGGGTGAGTTGGTGGATCCTGGTGGTATTTTCCACCCCTAGAGATGACAATGGAAATAGGTTAACTCTTTCCGTTGGCTTCTAAAACTTGGACTTTCCTTGTCATCTGACTATTAAGAGTGACTCTAAGATGGTGAATTCAAAAATGAGAATGATCCTATAAGGACATCACATCAAAGCTTTAAAATAAAAGTTCAAACTTTCCTTTCAATAGTGTGTCAAAGAATTTTTTTACCCCACCCATGCAATTATTTTTTTTTTATATTTTCATTGACCCATGTAGTTTACTAGTTATTTTCCAAACTCATGTAAATCTCAAAAGCATCTTTTGAAAAGACCTAATGAAGAAGATTTTCTAATAGAAAAGTCTTCTGAAAAGACACATTTAGAAGTTACGTCTTACCGTTATTCACAGAAATGCTATTATGTTAACTTGACCTAAAAATATCTTTTAAATAGATACCTTTAAAAGTGTGTTTTGAAAAGACATACTTAAAAGCGTCTTTTCAAAAGAAACTTTTAAATGTGTCTTTTAAAAACACAATTTTATCAGTAACACACACACTTACCTATTCTTACTTGTATTGATGTACAATACCCTTTTGGAGTTCATTTTTTCCATCAAATTAGTTCAAACACTTGTATTTATACGCAAACGAGTGGTAGGTGTCGGTGTGATTGTTTTTGGACATTTTTTCCCCTAAACCCTAGCAATCACTATATTGCAAGATATAAGTTAGCTCGATCCATTTAACTTGTAAAGTACCCCATTCAAAATCACTATACGCAATTTTATTTATAGGCAAATGAGCGGTAGGTCTCGATTCTGAGTCGGTGTGACTATGTTTGGAAATTTATGCCGCCCCAAACCCTGAAATTCACTAAATTACATATATCACTACATTTTTAAGGTTTAGGAAGGGGGAAAATGTCCAAAAATAATCACACTGAATTCAGATTGAGACCTTCCACTCTTTTGCCCATAAATATAGTTGCATGATGTGATTAGATGAAAAAATATAAGTTTGGACGAGTACTTTGCAAGTTAAATGGACCAAACTAACTTATATATTTTAATATAGTGATTCTTAGGGTTTGGGAGGGAAAATTTTCCAAAAATAGTTAGACCAACTCCAGACCAAGACCTGCCATTCATTCACTCATAAATATAGTTGTGTGAAGTGATCGGGTGGAAAAATATACGTTTAGAGGAGTACTTTGCTAGTAAATGGACCAAACTAACTTATTTCTTGCAATGTAGTGATTTTTAGGGTTTGAGGGGAAAAAATGCCTAAAATGATGACTTATGTAAAGAATTAGGTGGTAAACTATGGGGATACAAGGAACATATATGGAAACATCAGTGCATTTAGCTCCTACTCAATTGTGGGGAAAGAGAAGTAGGGTAAATGGGTGATTTAAGGCCCTCTGTAAATGTAGTGATTGGTAAAGGAAACTTTCTTCTCAAGTTAACTTTGAAAATATCCTATCAGTTTAGTGTTGTACTACATGTTCCAGACATTCGTTGAAACCCGTGTTTGTTTCTCTACTAGAGAAGGTTGGAGTCAACGTTGTGTTTAATAAAATAGTCTTGAATAAAAATAGAATATTTGTGGAAAATGGTATTGTAATCAAAATTGGTTTGTTATGATAGGCAAGATCAAGAATAAAATTAGTAATTGATAACAAACCTAAGGTTTTTTGATATTACACTGAGCTCAATGTAATATCAATAATTAAACTTAGAAGAAGTAAACAAGAAATAAAGAAACACCAATTTTAGAAAAGATACAGAGTTTTTTAAAGCATATAAGATTGATCGGCAGTGGTTTCCCTTGTCAACAAACTCAGTGCACTGTCTTTATCTTTTACTATTACATTTTAATATTTCTATAGTTTAATTTTTGCATGCCACTGAATTTGATCGCACCCACTAGAACATTAATCCTCACATAATTAAAGTGATAGTCTTATTATCCTTGAAGAAAAATTAAAATTGGATGCCATAATTTTAATTTTCCATATAGACGTATTCACCCTCCTCTAGGACTAATACTTGACATCTAGATACACATTGGGCCTTTCATCAATGTTTGACTTGAAAGATATAAATGAAGTGGATATAATTTCTGGACTAAAGTAAGTAAAACATCTAATGGTTTTTCAATTATGAATTGATGTATAATGCAGAGTCCTAATAAGGACTACAAGATAGCCATAACACGAGTACTTAAATAGTTTAGAGATACTTTTGATTATGAATTGATGTATAATGCATTTCTTATTGTACTAGAGGGTTTCAATGATGTTAACTGGATCTCCATTTCAGATGAGATGAAATCTACAAGTGGATATGTATTTACTCTTGGTAATAGTGAAACTTCTTGAAAATCTTCCATATAGACATGCATGACTCGATTCATTATAGTACACTTCTTGAAAATATGTCTAATCCAATAGAAATGTTACTCAATACTATTAGTTTGCTACTTTTGAAGTTAATTAGCCACTTATAGAGTGGATGCCACCATTGCTATTGTTTGACATCGAATTAGGATATGCCAAGGTTCTAATGCCAATTGACAAAGAAAAATATAGTATTGAGGACATAGTTTTGATAATTTATATATTTGATATAATATAAGGATTTACGCAAAAATTAGGAGTTAATTTGTGCTTGTTTAAGATTGAAATATATTGCTATATTTTCTCCTACGAGTAAAATGAGAGAATTAGTTTTGAATGCAACCAAACAATCATGGAGTATAGAACTCAAATTTATGAAGGACACTCTCTTGATAATGTCTATCCTAAATATATTTTCTAATTTTCCACCAAAATTAGTATATGATATTGTTTGTCCATTGAATTTATGAATATAGCCAATGCTTGATTGAGATTAGATCTATAGACTTCGGTAATGATTGATTAAAATTGAAATAATGCACTACTACTAGAATCATAACTAACGTTTTACGAAAATTGAAATGCTTTGCTATACCTTGCTTATGCAGATAAAACTGAATTGAAATATCTAATGCAAGAATGTGTCTAATTACTACATTTGTTATAAAATTCTATGACTTTTTACATGCTTTGAAATAAAATGAAAAAATAAGCATGAATGGCTCAAAATATTATTAGCATTTTGGAACAAATAATTGAGCAAAGATTGTAACTATAGTGAAATTGCTTGATAGACTAAAATGAGAAACAAGATCAAGACAAAGTTTCTCAATTAATGAGAAACATTAGTCCATATGGATGATGCTGTGTTATCATCAAAATTACTGAGATGCCCTTAGTTGAAAACCCTTAGGGCTAACAGAAACGTATTATCATTGACTTATAATTATTAGCAAAATTTTTTTATATTTACACAAGTAGGTTAGACTAAAGTAATTTACTTTTGAGAATTTAATTATAGGCCCAAATATGGCATTTGTGTTTTAGCTATGTGTAAAAAGGTTGTTTGTATAGAAAATTACACAATCACTCTTATGTGAGAGTTAGTTATGTGCTAACATCACATGTTGATAGTGACAATTCTTAATCAAACTACTTAGATAAGTTAGTGAAGAACTTCCCAGAGTACTCTAGGTCTACCAAACTATAAAACATCAAACGATTGTTGAAACCCCCTTCTCTCTTGTATATGGTAGTGAGGCCACGATGCCCTCCGGGGTAGTTCTACCACCAATTGTCTGAGCAAAAATGACCATTTCAGAGTTAAACAAAAAATTACTCTGCCTAAATTTGGACTTACAAGAAAATAAGAGAGAGCAGACCCAAATTCGCATAGCCTCCTATCGCTAAAAGCTAAGCAATTACTTCAACAAGTAATTAAAGGTACGAACTTTTCAAATTAGGGATGTACTCCTACAAAGGATATTCCCTAATACACAACTAATTAGAGAAGGAAAACTAAGCCCGAACTGGGAAGGACCATATAAAGTTACCGGGAGTGGATGCAAATGTTGATATAAATTAGAGACTATAGTCGGTCATGAATTTCCAAAGCCATAGAATGTGACAAATCTAAATAAGTATTTTGTGTAATAAGGGGTGCAACGGTTCTAACCAGAGTGCCGAATTTTTTTTCTTTTATTTATTTCATTTTAATTATGAATGCAATAAATAAGACAAAGCAACCAATTTTGTTATTCCTTAGAAAAAGATTACAATGGTTCTTTGGAATAAAAAAATGTGTATGTATCTAGATCAAACCCTTTAGTAGTCTTCAACCCAAGTCTCAAGAAACATCTCTCACTCCGAGCTCTTCTAGAATGTTAAGAGAACTTATAAATGAGGAACTTGATAGGAAAATGCTTAGAAAGGGGCCGAGTTCCTAAAAAAATCTTGACCCAACCCATCATGAGATTTTTAGAAGCAACCATTCAAAGAAGAGGGGATTTGTAACCAAACCGACTGTCACAATCTTTCATGCATCTCTATTCTAACCACCTTATGACAGGTTTCCCTTATGTTAGTTGAAAAGGTCTGCTGATGGATTTTTCATGTCAAGCACCACAAACAACAGTTGACATAAGGAAAATCCATCAGCAAACCTTGCAACAATAGGCAGTTGCTGGAAATCGCCTATCATAGGAAGAAAAGTGAAGAAATTATTGAACATGGAAGAAACTAATAAAAGAGCTCCTTTATTTATAAGGATACAAAAAAAAAAATCCACATTGTTCAATTAAGACGAGGATCAACACCCAGAAGGCTAAAAGATGAATCGGTTGCGATTACCATAATTCAACTACATAATTAATGGGAGTTATTCTCGACAAAAGTTATATTTCCCATGATTGAGAATAAAACCTAAGGAATGTGGAGGCAACACCAACCATTGCGCCGCTACCTTGACTTCGAGTAAAATTTTGCGTTCAATGCGTAAGTTTCAAAACTAATGACTTTAGAAAGCTAAAAACCAAAGGTCTTTTTGAAGATACCACATGCCTTGCTACCAACAATTGAAGTTGTCGTGTGCCTTGTACCCACTTGCAACAAGAAAGAGAAAGGGTAGGAAAACACCTCTTTTTATTCAAAGGCCCCTGAGTAGAGAAATAACAAGAAACTACTCTTAAAACATCACTCTGATATGGAAAGTACAAATGGACTCTATGAGGATCCATCCTCAAAATCATCTCACCGGGCTTCAGCTGGAGGCTAGATCACTTCACCGGGCTCTGGCCTAGGCTCCTTAGGCTTCAACTTGACACATGATTACTCTCCCTAGCTTCAGCCTCGGTTCTTTAAGCTCCAGCTTGGGGTAGGATTTCACACCCGAGATCTGGCCTGAACAGAATCTAATTTTCCTTTTTTTAGTATTGCTATGATTCTACACTGGAAAAAATGAGAAAATCTCTTGAAAACGACATAGCTAGGGTCAGTTTATAAACATGTACACAAAAGTCTACTCTTAAAGGGAATTTCAAAATTCAGTTAGGTCCAACTTGATGAACTATTAGAGTCTACTCTAACCACTGTATGTAACACCCCAGACTTAATTATTAAATTATGTAATGAAAAACTCTTTCTGAAATCTGATCTGGCATTTAACTGTTTAAAATCAACTGTTTAACACTGACCAAACCCATGTTATCAAATTTAAAAAAAAAAAAAAAATCTGAGAAACTGATTACTGTCACTGAACCCTTAGACACTGAAGCTAACCTAACTAGGAGTTGACCGGAAGAAACCGCGTGAAAAAATAAGTTACGGATTGAAAGTTAGGAAGGAAACAATGAAACTGCATTAATGCGCAGCCAAACAGGGCCTAAGCCCGAAATATGGGAAAAAGACCAAAAATGTGGCCAAGAGGATTTGATCCCTTGACCAACCTAGGCAGAATTTGGGTTACCAAAAATTTACCAACTAAGCTAAGAGCACCTTTGTGCATATATATGCAAAGATATATATTTAAATAGTAATCAGATTTGGCCTCTCCCCAAAGTGACCAATAACCAAGCATGCAACACATCAGCATGCATCACCCTATGCTATAGCCCATCATGCCTATCCCACCATGATTACATCTCCTCCCAACCAAATTGCATGCAAACCCATCATGCACTTGGGGGAGATGAAACATCAAGAAAAGAAATCTGATTATTGATATACAATCTCCATATATGCATGGAGGAAAGATCAGAACTGTAGAGAGGAAGTTAGAGAGAGAAAGTGGGTTAGAGAGAGGAAGTTAGAGAGAAAAAGCTTGAGTTGTGGGAATCCATTGAAGGAGCTTAGAAGAAGCTAGAGACTGGAACTGAAGGGCTGCACGACTGAGAGGGGACCCAAATCCAACCCTTGAAGCTCCTGCTCGAGCTCAACAGTGAAGAGACCACTGTTCAAAGGCCAATATTCAAAAACTTTTCAAAAATTTTCCTGCTTTATTTAGCTACTGTTTTATAGATTTAAGATTGTTAATGCATGCGTAGTAGATTAATAATCAAAACTGGGTTGTTTACGAATGATTTGAACCCATAAAACTGCCCCAAAAACCCAAACCTGTAGCAAACCGCCATTGATGGACCTCGGGTTACAAGTCTGAATCGACCTTAACCAAGTGACCCTTTGCTTATCAAAACATGAAATGGACCATCCTAGGACCCCGAAAAACACTATACATGACCTAGAGACCTAGGTCTAAGCCCTCAAAACCGAGGCTATTCTTCTCGGCCCAAAAACCAAACCTTTAAACTAGACCCCTAAACTGAGATTTAAGGATGGGGGATCGAAGTGTAACACCCCGACTTTGTATAATTAATAATTAAATAATTAATTATTAATTAGTATCGGCTTAGGGAATAATTAAGGAAATTAACCTTAATCTCCCGGTGGTCACACTAGACCAATAGAACAATTAAAACATGTTCGGGAATAGGGTATAATACCCGAACCTAATTACCAATTAATTAGGTGAAATAGTGTCAATTTAACACTGACGGAATTCGAATTAATTAACTACGGAAATTCCGAATGACTAATAAATGACACGGAACCTCTGACATTGAAGATAACGGAAATAGGAACTGACCGGAACAAACCACATCGAAAAAGGAGTTACAGATTGGGAGTTAAGGCCAAAATAGTGAAACTGGAATTTAGCGACAACCAAACAGGGCCTTAACCAGAAAATAAGAGAAAATGGTCACTTGGGAGGCCAAGGGGAATTGAACCCTTGACCTACCAAGGTAAGCAACTTTGTCTCAAAAAGTTACCAACTAGGCTGTTGGTTACTTTGTGCATAAATACAGCAATATATGTATATAACCTATAATCTGCTTAAGCCACCACCCAAATTGGCCAATGGCCTTGCATGCATTCCCTTCATCATAGCCCTCCATCACCTCCATCAGGTCAGCAGTCACAAACCCCACTAAGGGTAGAGATACACTCATATGTGTATAGCCCTATATGTACATATATATATATAAGCTATAACTTGCATCAATTCTCTCTTTAGAGAATTCTGAAAATACAGAATTGTGTGAGTGTGTGTGCATACGTGAGGGACTGTGAGAGAGGATGAAGTGTTGGAGATAGAGAGAGACCGAACTATAGAGGTGGAACTGAAGGAAAACAGAAGAGGGAAAAAGAAAACTGATTTCGGCCAAGAATTTGGGGAAGGTATAAATTCTCAAATTTATCCTATTCTTGTTTCAATTCTAGCATGCAAACATGTATACAGCATATAGATTATATAGGTTGTTTAATTGCATGAGAAATTAGAGAGAGAAACATGCAAAACTGATAAAAGAAATCCAAACAATCTTAGAGAGAGAATGCATGTACAGATCTGAATGCATGTAAACCTCGATCGATTATATGGTTAGGGACCTAAACTAGACCTCCTAAGGACCCTAAAAACCCTAACCCGCGACCCTAAAGCCTCATGCAACACCCTCAAAAAGCTAGTTGCAGGTTCGGTCTTCAAATGCCATTTTTGGTTAGAGTGTGTTAAACTGATTTTCGTGATTGGGGAATGAAACTACATGTCATAGGGATCTTTTAGCAACAAACCGCGCTGAAAAAGGTTGAGGAATGAGGGTTTGGTATCGAATTGCAGGTTCGGTTATCTTCTGTTGAACCGAACTATTGAGCTCGATTCAAAGCACCAAATGAATGCCAAATTGTTGGCATGATACCCAGAAATAAATTGGGACTGAAGACAGGAATAATCCATGCTTGAAACATCACGAAATAGAAGAAGAAATCTGCAGAAATTAGGGCAAACAGTGAGGGTTCAACGGGGAAGACGACGCTGAGTCGACCCAGTGTTTTAAAACCAAGTTAGCGAGTTGACTCGGACACGTGTTGGTCCACGAGCGTGCCACCGAGTTATTGAAACTGCGCCGTTTTGGGTTAACTGTTTTAAATTTAAAATCGAATTTCGGCTGTTTGGCTACGGCAATAATAAATTAAAATTGAGATTAGGGGCAACTGAAACACGGATAGGGGGGCTAATTAAGATTAACCAGGATATCTAATTCCGGTTTTCTGAAGGTGACAGAACCGGCTGGTTTTTAAGAATTGTGAACCGGTTCACTGCCTGAACCCTAGAACCGTTTGGTTTGAACCCTAAATTATGAAATTATATTTTTGACCCCAAATAATTCCTGAAATTACGGATTTACCCCTGACAGTTTTAAAGAATTACACAGTGGCCCAGATTTTGGAAAACTCTTTCATTTAAGCCCTGAATAAATTAATTAAATAATAAAATAATTATTTAATTATTTTATTAAATAGGTAAAATTACAATTTTACCCCTAGACATTAAATATGTCAAACGGAGTCCAAATTAAGTAAATAAATAGTGTATTTTCACTATTTCAAATATTCTGGACTCAATGGTACAGTCCGATTTTGGAAATACAGTCCCGAAAAATACAGACCCGTAAGTGATAAATGACCGAACTGCCCCTGATGGTACCCAGACCCAAATAAAAGTATCAGATAGCCTATTTTGACTATCTCGGGCATTCTGAACTCAACAGTGAGGTCCGTTTAATGAACCGAGGTCCCGAAAAATACAGACACGTAGGTATAAATGACCGAATTGCCCTTAATGATGCCCAGGGCCGATTAAACATAACAGATAGTCCAATTTCACTATGTTGGACACTCTGGACCCAATGGTGAGGTCCATTTTATGAACTGACGTGCCGAAAAATACGACGCATGAAATTACCAAATTACCCCTGATACCGTACGAGACCTAAACAAAGTCCGATTGGGACGAAACTGATACCGATAGGAACCCGAACACTGGTGAGACTGTATACTTGATTAGATGACGAATCAGGGTCAGAATTACACAAAACGTAAAATGACCAAAATACCCCTGAGCACTGTAAGTGTAAAGTAGAGGTCGAATAAAGGTCAAACTGATATGATAAATTATCATAGGGATAATTATGAACACTGAAAGGCTAAATAAGACTCTGAGACAGTCAACGCGTAAAACGAGAAATGACCGATGTGTCCCGACGATCTAAAGCAGATACCAAATGAAGTCCAAGGGACTTACAAATTTATACATGAGATATATGGGACGTTCTGAGGACCATGATAGGGTCCCGGGCAAAAATGACAAAATTACCATTTTGCCCCTAAGACTAAATAAGTACCCAACTGATACCGATTAAAGTCTAAAAGACTTAAAACTTCATATATACGATATATGGGATATTCTGAGGACCATAACAGGGTCCGGGATAAGAATGACAAAATTACCATTTTGCCCCTATGGTTAAAATGAGAACCTAACTAATACCGATTGGAGTCCAAAGGACGTAGAACTTTGTACTTAAGATATAAAGATTATTCCGAAGACCACGACAGGGTCCGGGACAAAAATGGTAAAATTACCATTTTGCCCCTAAGGTTGAATGAGTGCCTGACTGATAACAATTGAAGTCTAAATGACTTAGGATATAATCCTAATAACTGCTAAGCCTAATTAAAGAAAGAAATAGCCTCGAGTGAGACCCAATGGAAGGGCGATAGGCTACTAGGCTATCTTAGTTAATCCGATAGATACCTAAGATGACGAATGAGACCTGAATGGATGAATTCTGATCTATCTATGATTAATGATGATTATTCAGGATGTACAAGGATGTGCCTGAAACAATGTTTGGAGGTTGTCAGATTGTTGCGCAAGGAGATAAACCTAAAAGTTTGTGAGTAACTTCTGACACTGTTTTGATACTGTCCCTTGATTTATTGATCTGTTTTGAATGAAATTATTTAAGTGCAATTATTTAAATGCATGCCTTTTCGTACTATATCACTTATGACATGGTTTTAGTCTTTTTAAATAATTGACTATATTCCTGATCCCTGTGCTAGCATCCCGTACTGTTTTGCCTGTTTGAACTGTTGAGATAAAATGGATATATTGAACCATTATTTCCGAAATGATTAAATAAACCATGTGATATAGGCAAAGAACGATATATTGTCGTACCGTACTACTTGTATAGTATACTGTCTAAATACTATATTGTTTAAATGTACGTACTTAATGTAGGCCCGTTGCACTACATTTCACACGATGTGATTGTGTCCTTTGAATTAGGAATTCCGTTCAGTTCGGTTATGTGTTATTCGTTAATGCTATGTCTATGTCCCTGATTGATACGTTCGATTCCGTTGTGTACCGCCGGTCGATAATAGGTCTGTTTGGATTGATGTATTGTTCAGTTCCGTTATGTTCTACCCGTGATGACATGCCCCTGTCTTGATTAAAACGTTGTTCAGTTCGGTCATGACTCGTTCCGCTAGTGATATGTCTCCGACTTGATTGTTATATCGTTTCTACTCAGCTCCGTTATGTTTCGTTCCGTTCATGATGTGCTTGTGTCTTGATTAGTATATTGTTTTTGTTCAGTTCCGTTATGTTCTAGCTATTGAAAGTATGCCTTCGTCTTGATTGAAACATTGTTCAGTCCAGTTCCGTTGTGTACTGTCCGTTGATGATACGTCTGTCTTGATTGAAACATTGTTCAGTCCAGTTATGATTAGTTCCGACAGTGATGTGTCCCTGACTTGATTGTTATATTGTTTCTACCCACTTCCGTTATGTTGTGTCCTGTTCATGATTTGCCTGTGTCTGATTAGTGTATTGTTTCCGTTTAGTTCCGTTATAATTTTAGCCGTCGAGGATATGCCTCTGTCTTGATTGACTTATTGTTCCCACTCAGTCTCAGCTGTGATTCGTTCCGTTAATGAAGTGTCTGTGTCTTGATCGATATATTGGCAATGGTTATTGTTTTGGTCCGATTGGTTATGTTATGTTCCGATTCGTTTGTACTGTTTGTGCAATCTTGTTCCATTGTACTAGACTGCTTATGAAATGGATTTAGAAAATTGTTATTTTGAAATGATTAAATTATCCACGTGCCTTGGAAGCACAAAACTGGTTTTGAAACCCATGATAGGGAATCTGTGTTACTCACTGGGCTTATTTAAGCTCACCCCATTATTCTGACATTTTTCAGGAATTACCTCCATTGGATTAGAAGGTACTATGACATGACGTGAATAGGCCAAGTGGCATTGCAAATAAGGATCAGATGGCACTGATTTGTAGAGACTTACATTCTTGTGAATCGAATCCGTATATCCAGGTAAGTGATATGATACGACTGACTTGATTGACATGCACTAGATATTGGAACATGGCTCATGGAACTAAATGGTACTCTAGAGATATTAGATCTGCTATGTTGTTATATGCTTGACTTTAGATATGCTCTGAGATTAGAATTGTTGACTGACTGGATTTAGTCTTGCTCTGTGATACATATTCTTATGATGGATAAGTGAGTTGCATTCCCGTGACACAAAGAAAAAATTTTAAATTCCGCTGCATCTGACCCTACAGTTGGAGTGCAATTCGTCGGAAAGTTCAGAATTTGCCTTTGGTTGGTCGCGTCGCGACCGACTGGCAGTCACGTCCTCGACATCCGCGTAGGGTGGGGTTCGGGATGTGACACGAAGCCCTTGCTGTGGGGATTTCAGAGAACCAAACCCCGTCCAAAATGGTTAAGAAACGAGGCCATGCAACCCAACTGAAATTTCCCCTGAACATCGGCCGAAACAGAACACCATGGATAAACCCGAAGCTTGAAACCAATGCCAAGAGGTTCGTTTTACTCCCAGAAGTCGTTTAGGATCAAAACCTGTAGAAAACCGCACCTAAAACTCCACGAAATAGAGGGAGAAAATTCTGCAATTTTCTAGGGCAACAGTGGCCCTAGACGGGTGGGGACGATGAATAGTAACCGGGTCATGGATCGGGTCTTCGGGTCGGGCCCCGACCCGAATAAAAAAAACGGGTATAAACCAAACTTAAAACTGCGTCGTTTTGTTACTGTTAAATTTAAATTTAAATTGTAGGGCTGACGTCATCCTGACGTCAGCACATTACCCTGAACCGGTTAAAACCGGATTGGACCGGTCCGGTTCAATTGCATAAGGACTGAACCCTTTGGTTCAGTTTAAATCTTTTGAAAAATTACATGAAGACCCCAACAGTTTTGGGAAATTTGACTCTGGCCCAGATTCTGAAATTTTAATTCATTTATACCCCTGATAATTTAATAAATAATAAAATAAATTATTTAATTAATTTATTAATTAAATAAAAATGACCAAATTACCCCTAGGTCATTAATAGGTCAAATGAAGTCCAAAGTCAAATGAATAGTGTATTTCCACTATTTCAAACATTCCGGACTCAATGGTGGAGTCCGATTTGGGAAATTAAGTCCCAAAAAATACAAACACGTAGGAGTAAATGACCATACTGCCCCTGATGATGCCCGAACCCAAATACAACTAAAAGGTAGTCTATTTTGACTATGTCAGACATTCTGGACTCAACGGTGAGGTCCGTATTAGCAGATAAAGTGCCAAAAAATACAACACACGAAATTA
Organism: Nyssa sinensis; assembly: GCA_008638375.1. Classification (NCBI taxonomy): domain Eukaryota; kingdom Viridiplantae; phylum Streptophyta; class Magnoliopsida; order Cornales; family Nyssaceae; genus Nyssa; species Nyssa sinensis. The sequence continues at coordinate 28,043,924 of CM018039.1, read as the reverse complement.
CCAAACTGCCCCTGACACTGTTTAGAACCCAAACAAAGTCTGATTGAGACGAAACTGAAAACAATAGAAACCCTGACACGTATGGGACTATACACGTGATCGGATGACGAATCGGAGTCAAACTTCACAACTGTGAAATGACCAAAATACCCCTAGCCCTGTATCAAGTTAGATAACATCCGAATGAACTAAGAACTAATCTAATGAAAGCTTAAATAATGTCATGACCGGACTGCCTAGAGGTAGTACACATCCTGACGTCTTGGGATTATGCTATAGGATAAAAACTCAAGCCAGTCATGGAGGGAAAAAATGAGAAATTTACCATTATGTCTAAAGCCGAAAGACTAGCTGACAAGAAGCAACAGGAGTTCATGCGACAACTATTGTGGCAACAAAAGATTATCGAACGGCACAAAAGGATAGCCAAAACAACCGAGGTAGTCTCCGTTCGACTGTTTATATACAAAATGCGTACCAAGGCAATGGTCGCAGAGGCTAAATTAAAGAAACAGGAAGACACGGAAACCCTGAAAGAGTGGGTGCAAAGGTGAATTTCAATTATCATAAAAACACATAGACAGCGTGATAGTCTAACTCAGGTTGAATTTTGAATTAAAATAAACCAAGTTAAGATTCATGTGAGATTTACGAAATGTTCATAAATTTTCTAGGATAAAGAAGGATAAGAAAAAGAGAAAGGCTTCTCAGTTAAGTCCCGTTACCGCACAAGGTGAGTAACCTAGACTCCTGAATTGGTCTATAAGTACACCGCCTAGTTATTGTATTTTTTTTTAATACTGTACTGTACTGTTCCTACTGATATACTGTCTTTCATGCTTCTACTCAATGCATGACTATATTTTACCCTGTCCGATTTCACTGTTCCGTATTGAAATGAAATTGTCCTTGTTTTTACTAAAAGAACAACTGACTCATGGTACCAAATTCAGACTTGAACACTATATGAGCATATCGCACTGTTTAAATTGTGCATACTGTACTGTTATCCTGTTATATTGTTCTGCTCCGCTCATTATTGAACTGTTCTGTTGCTATGATGTTTTGACTGTATTCCTGTTTTTAAATATTGTTCAAATATACGGATTTAACTATATCCTCTGAAATGCCTGATTCAACCACCTGTTTTATAAACAATGGTTTGAAACCCATGACAGGGGACCCGTGTTACTCACTGGGCTTTTTAAAGCTCACCCCTTCCCTAACATTTTTCAGGTGAGGGACCCAGCGATCAGGATTAGCGGGTTGGAGACCCGGAGAACTATTTTGAAGAACTTATGAATTAACCATTTTTGTACCTAACTCCATTTCTGAATATGATGTACTGAAACCTAAGACTCGTATCTTTTGTAGGACAATGATGTAATAGTTAACCATGGATGTATTAATGGCTCTGCCAAGGTGTTATGCATTCCCTTAGTTCTGCTGCAACTTATATTAATTGAATGCATTGTACTTGGATGTTACTGATGAATGGCCTGTGGTTAGGATTACCGTCGGCATTTTGATTTCAAAAAAAAAAAAAACCGATGGGTGCCTAACTGGCCGGTTGCATGCCCCTAATCCGTACAGGGTGGGTAAGGGGGATGTGACACTATACTTCACTATGATAGAAGTACAACCATACTTGCTGCTTCGGTCAAAAGAATAAGACAGTCTTAAAGTCCAAAAAGTGTGAGATTTTGGAGGGCAAGGGGTCCAGATGCCAGAAATCTTGCAAAAGCCTCACAAATAAAATTTGAGACCATTAACTCTACTTCTAGATGCCATGCATTCAATAAAAAGATTATTAGGAAAAAAACATGTAAGACCCGCCTTAATTTCGAGACCCAATAATTATGAAAGGACCACTTTATTAACAAGTAGAAATTATAAAAGTTTTTTTTTTAAAAAAAAAACAAAGATCATCTAAATCCACAGCCTCATCAACAAGGTGAGTAGCTCGCTCTACATTGGTCCTAGTGACAGTAGCATCTTGCACCATAACATTACCCTAGGGAGAAAAAGGTGGAGATGGGTGTTCTTTTACTAAGAGAGCTTTACTTTAACCCCTTCACTAACTGCCGCAATCTCTATATCCACAAGAGGGAAAATAAGAGGTCGTTCAACCTAAGCAGTCTCATAACCCATCTGATAGGCCTCCTCTTACAACTTGAGGACTTGGTCTTGATAGATCCTCTAAACCAAGGCAAGATAGGAAGCCTCGAATTCAGAATCTCTTTTCTCTAAGCAAGTTTTTAGTGCATCCCTCCCTCTGGCAAGTCCAACACCATTATCCCTCTCAAAGAAGGTTTCTTATCAAGAATAGTACAATAGGTGCAAGTACGGTGAAGTTCTTCTTGACTCTTCTGCAAATCCTCTAGAGTCTTCCATAAATCATCTTGGAAAGATTGGTTTGCACTATCTAGCCCAAAGACTTGCTCATGTTTTAAGGAATCGATCTCAAGTTGAGCTTGTGCCAAAGCTTTTTGTAAACTAGTAAGCACACGTGCATGGCAATTATAGCGAGACAACCACTTGGACAAACCTAACATAGCCCTCATCAAGTTATGGTAGACCTGATACTCTAAGGAGAGAGATCCAATTCCTGCTAGCTTAAATGTATCAGCAGGTGCTCCGAAGATCCAGATTATAGCAATTGCCATATTTTGGTCTAGCAGAAAAAAAAAATAAAGATCCTTGGCGATAGAGGCACAAGTCCTAGAAGATGATGGGATTTTATCCACTGTAATAGGATCACTACAGGCACGAGAAGAACGCACAAAAAGAAAGGTAGGCCCCCTAAAGGGAAGCGAAGAATGAGGGTTAACCTCAAGTTCCCAAAAAATGCACCCTAGTACAGGGCCGTGGGGCAGCCACTACATGGGAAGCTTTCTCGATCATCATTTTTTTCTCTTGGGATCCTTAGAACCCCAAGGATGTACGGTTCCTGGAGACTCTAATCAGAAAGAGCATTGAACTTGAAAATTGTTCAACTATATTGTAACAGATGAGCTTGGGGAATGTCTTTAGGTTATACCATGACTATTACCCTTGTCTCCTTATCGTTTGCACCAAAATCCTCCTCTTCATTACCACCCATAGGGGATCATCTCTATTCGGGTTATAACCTAGGTTGTACTCTCGTTGACCAGTGGGAATACAAATAGAAACCCCGTAGAGCCTCGACTCTAAAACATCAATTATGGGGGCCTCAACTAACTATCTACTTGGATCAAGAAAATGACCCCAATCTTGATCCTCTACAGCGTAGGTGCAAGATAACTCAGCTTCACTATATTCATATAGGGGAGGCCTGGGATTAGCCTTCTTGCCAATGCGTACTCTGCACCAAGAGTTTAGAAAGATAAACATTGACTCAATTAGAGGGAACTTCCGGGCTCTACCAATCTCCATGGTGCACTTGTCCCTGCCCTTCTCACATTGGTACAAATTCTGAAACAAAACAGTTTTGTTAGGGGAAATGTAGTAACAATCATTTCCCATCCGTTTAATAATATGGGAAGCCCTAAATTCGGCAAATGCCAATCACAATTTATGAATACAAGCAAGGGCTTGAAAACCCAAGAGGATCCTATAGCCACTAGGAGTCAAGTGTCTTTTGGCAATATGAAAAAACTAAAAAAAATGTTGATAGAAATTGGTAATTGGGAACTTAAACCAAAAAACAATCACTACAAGATGAAACTTAATAAAAACCTCACGGCTACACGAAACTCTAAATGATTCTCCATCGCTTAAATTAACAATCATGTTCTTTGGGAACACATCTTGATACTTGGTGATGAAAGCCTCTAGGTCATCATCATCTTTGATCTTAGGCAAAGGAGGATCAAAATGGGATCAACCACAAAAAGAAGCACCAACAACGACCTTTTGGGCAACGATGTTTGATGGTTGTACTTCGCTGCCACCAGTACCTTCATCATCGTCAACTCTTATTAGTGACCCACTTGACATTATGAAAGGACGAGGAAAAGATGAACTCAGAATATGGAAGTTACAATGAATAAATTGGAAAAAGTTTTCTCGCAAGAAATATTTATAGGAAAAAATAGGCAGGAAAGTCGAGACATCCGCACATACGACAAGCCACAAAAAGATGTGCCTAAAAAGGCGACAGCCGAAGAGCACATTTCATTAGATGAGATTGTGTCAAACAAGAAATCTTCTCTAGAAGTGACACATGTGCTCCTCTCGGCCAAGAAACATTTCACTACTTAGACTAAAGAGCATATTGTCAAAGGGAAATTTGGTCAAAATTGAAGAACAAATTAGGTAAAATTGAAAAAATAAATATATAAATAAAAAGGGGCAATTTTTCATTTTGAAGAAAAAAATTGACTCGAGGGGGGTATCTGTATAATGTCAGTTAAAATAGGGGAGGTTAGTGTAATTTCAAAAACTTTAGGGGAGGTTAGTATAATTGTCAGACACCTCAAGGGAGGTCAGTGTAATTTACCCTATATGTAATATGTTTGTATGTGTAATATGTGCATATATATAGAGAAAGATAGAGAATCGAGATAATGAAAGAGGCAAAGAAAGAGAATGAAAAAGAAAGGGACCCAAAGACCTTGGGTGCGTGAGTGTGTATCTATGTGTGTATTTATGTGTGTGTTATGTATATGTTCACATAAGAGAGAATGAGAGGTAGTTAGAGGGAGAATGAGAGATGGGTGAGAGAGAGAGAGAGAGAGAGAGAGAGACCCGAAGTAGGTCTTTCATTCATGGGTGTAGACACTTCATTTTGAGACCCTTGATTGTATAGGCTTGGTCCCGTCATTTTTGGGAGGTTACGACAATATGTCCCACCTAGGGGTATTTTAGTAATTTCAAATTTTGCCCACTAAGGGCATTTTGATCATTTTGCCCACCAAGGGTATTTCGATCATTATGTCCATCGAGGGTATTTTGGTCATTTCACCCATTATGGGCATTTCAATCATTATGCCTACCGAGGGCATTTTGGTCATTTCACCCATTGAGGCCATTTCGATCATTATGCCAACTAAAGGCATTTTGGTCATTTTGCCCATTGATGGCATTTCAGTCATTATGCCTACTAAGGGTATTTGTGTCATTTTATCAAGGGCAGTTTGGTCATTTCACCCATTAGGGACATTTCGGTTATTATGCCCACGAAGGGCATTATGGTCATTTGGTACATTAGGGCCCTTGAGGGTATTTTGGTCATCTTGCACATTTTTGGCAATCAAGGCTATTTTGGTAAATTCTAGAGGTCTCCGGCTTTCTAGGGGTATTTCTATAACATTGGCACCATTTTTCCCTTTAGATGGCACTTTGGTAGTTTTAGCCAAATTCTATCCCTTACAGGTTATTTTAGTTATTTGAGGGCATACATGTAATTTTTATGCCATTTTAACGATATACGGTTAATTTGATAATTTTAGCTCTTACGAAAATTTTTTAATTCTTATACCTTAGGGGCAATTTTATAATTACCATGTTCCTAAATTCTCCATCGAATTAGGGGTGATATAGTAAATATAGGTGTGCACCAAAAACATGTTTATTTTCTTCCATTCATTCTCTCAAGGGAACTCCTTAGCAATCTCCTTTGTTTTAAGGGATTTGTCTTTATTTATGCACAAGAAACTTTCTATGTCTTGTTTGATAGCACATTAAGCATTAATCATGGCCCTACATCCATAGGATTCATTATGAGCCCTTGGATCAAACCTCCTTACTTTTTCCTATAAATAGGACCCCTTCACCACCATAATCAGGGATAGAAATTTAGGAGCCCGAGTGTTACTATAATAATTCTCTCTCTTTTCTCTTTTATATTTTTTAAGTTTTTTTCTAGACAAGCCTAAGTTCTACCCAATTGAAGACGATATTTTACACAACTGACGATCTAAAGTCAAGGAGTTCAAGTCAAACCCTTGTCTAATTAGCAATCAATAATCAGGTACGCTCCCTAAAGCCCCTTCTTTTTCTATTTTCCCAATTCAATTCTTCCTATCACTCTTGATGGAATCAATTGAATTAGAGAACTACGTTAGCTCTGATTCCGTTATCTAAATGGATACGTAGGTCTCCGGCTTTCTAGGGGTATTGCTATAACATTGGCACCATTTTGCCCTTTGGAGGGCACTTTGGTAATTTTAGCAAAATTCTATCCCTTATAGGTTATTTTGGTCATTTGAGGGCATACATGTAATTTCTAGGCCATTTTACCCATATACAGTTAATTTGGTAATTTTAGCCCTTAGGAAAAATTTTGATTTTTTATACCATAGGGGCAATTTTGTAATTACTATGTTCTTAAATTCTCCATCGAGTTAGGGGAGATATAATAAATATAGGTGTGCACCAAAACTTGTTTATTTTCATCCCTTCATTCTCTTATAGGAACTCCTTAGCAATCTCCTTTGTTTTAAGGGATTTGCCCTTATTTGTGCACAAGAAACTTTCTATAACTTGTTTCCTAGCACATTAAGCATTATTTTTGGCCCTGTATCCGTACGATTCCTTATGATCCCTTGGATCAAACCTCCTTACTTTTCCCTATAAATAAGACCCCTTCGCTACCATAATTAGGGACAAAAATTTAGGAGCCCAAGTGTTTCTACAATATTCTCTTTCTATTTCTCTTCTATATTTTTGAAGCTTTATTTTAGATAAGCCTAAGTTTTATCCAAATGAAGAAGATATTTTATACAACTAAAGATCTAAATTCAATGAGTTCATGTCAAAGTATTGTCTGATTAGCCACTAATAATCAGGTACGTTCCCTAAAGCCTTTATTTTTTTTTTTTCTTTTTTCCTAATTCAATTCTTCCTATCACTCTTGATTGAATCAATTAAATTAGAGAACAATGTTGGCTCTAATTCTGTTATCTGAAAACATACGTAAGTCTCTGGGTTTCTAGGGGTATTTCTATAACATTTGCACCATTTTGCCCTTTGGAGGACATTTTGGTAAATTTAGCAAAATTCTATCCATTATAGGTTTTTTTGGTCATTTGAGAGCATAAATGTAATTTCTAGGCCATTTTACCCATATACAGTTCATTTGGTAATTTTATCCCTTAGGAAAAATTGGCTTTTTATACCTTAAGGGCAATTTTGTAATTACAATGTTTCTAAATTCTTAATCGAATTAGGGGCAATATAGTAAATATAGGTGCACACCAAAAAATTAATTATTTTTATCCCTTCATTTTCTCAAGGGAACTCCTTAGCAATCTCCCTTATTTTAAGGGATTTTCCTTTATTTGTGCACAAGTAACTTTCTATAACTTGTTTTCTAGGACATTAAGCATTAATTTTGGCCCTATATCCGTAGAATTCATTATAAGCCCTTGGGTCAAACCTCCTTACTTTTTCCTATAAATAAAACCTCTTCACCACCATAATTAGGGACAAAAATTTAGGAGCCCGAGTGTTGCTACAATAATTCTCTCTCTATTTCTCTTTTATATTTTTAAAGCTTTGTTCTAGACAAGCCCAAGTTCTACCCAATTGAAGACGATGTTTTACACAACTGATGATCTGAAGTCAAGGAGTTCAAGTCAAAGCCTTGCCTGATTAGTCACGAATAATTAGGTACGCTCCCTAAAGCCCTTTCTTTTTCTATTTTCCCAATTCAATTCTTCTTATTACTCTTGATGGAATCAATTGAATTAGATAACTACATTGGCTTTGATTCCGTTATCTGAACGGATACATAAGTCTCCGATTTTCTAGGGTTATTTCTATAACATTGGCACTATTTTGCCCTTTGGAGGGCACTTTGGTAATTTTAGCAATATTCTATCCCTTATAGGTTACTTTGGTATTTTGAGGGCATACATGTAATTTTTATGCCATTTTACCCATATATGGTTAATTTGGTAACTTTATCGCTTAGGACAAATTTTGACTTTTTAAACGTTAGGGGCAATTTTGTAATTACCATGTTCCTAAATTCTTTATCGAATAATGGGCGATATAGTAAATATAGGTGTGCACCAAAAACTTGCATATTTTCATCCGTTCATTCTCTCAAGGGAACTCCTTAGCAATCTCCCTTGTTTTAAACAACTTTCCTTTATTTGTGCACAAGAAACTTTCTGTATCTTGTTTGCTAGCACATTAAGCATTAATCTTGGCCCTACATCCGTAGGATTCGTTATGAGCCATTGGATCAAACCTCCTTACTTTTCCCTATAAATAATACCCCTTCGCCACCATAATCAAGGATATAGAAATTTAGGAGCCTAAGTGTTTCTGTAATAATTCTCTTTATATTTCTCTTCTATATTTTTTAAGTTTGGTTCTATACAAGCCCAAGTTCTACCCAATTGAAGACGCTGTTCTACACAACAGATGATCTGAAGTCAAAGAGTTCAAGTCAAAGCCTTATCTAATTAGCCACAAATAATCTAGTACGCTCCCTAAAGCCCTTTCTTTTTCTTTTTTCCTAATTTAGTTCATTATATCACTCTTGATGGAATCAACTGAATTAGAAAACTACGTTAGCTCTAATTCCATTATCTGAATGGATACGTAAGACGCCTCATGAGCCTTAGTTTACTCTTTTCTTTTATCTTATTTATTTTATATATTTTTCTTATTTCATTCGTTCATGTTATCATTATCTCTCTCTCCTCATTCTCTTTATTTTATTTACTTTGTCTTTTTCTTATTTTATTCGTTTATATAATCATTATCTTCATTTCTTTATACTATTTCTTATTTTATGTAAAGCAATATACGCCTTATGGATGAACATTAGAAACTAGTCCATTTAGACTAGGCGGGATGGGTGCCTAAACCCTTCCCATCTTGTACCTTAGCTCCCGGATTCAAAATTCTCTTGTTTATTGTAGAATAGTTTTCTTTACTTTTATGGCCTATGTCAAGGGGTTAGAATGTAACTAGGAATTAAGCATTGTAATTTCTTAATTTTTTTGCTATTTCCTTTATATGTATTTTTCATAGGTTGTATTATGTTTGTTAGTTGTTAGCCTAAAACTAATTGGCGACTCATTTCTGTATTCTCATACACCCTAATATGAAAAGAGAGTGTTCTTTTCCCACCTCGATGGAGCGGATAACCTAATTTGTTTTGGCCATCGTGCTCATAGTGGCAGTGTGTGTGCGTTTGTGTGTGTATGGAGAAAAAGTGAGAGAGTGGGAGAGACAAAAACCCATTGGGTCTTCATGATGTGTATGCGTATGTTTCTGTGTGTGAGAGAAAAAGCGGGAGAGAGATAGAGCAAGAGAGTAGAGAAAGAGAGGACCGAGAGACCCATTCGGGGTCTCTCTTGTGCATATGTTTTGATGTGTGTTGTGTGTGTGGCTGCAATTCTGTGAATATGTGTGTTATATTTTTTTGTGTGTATATATACGTGTATGTTTTGTGGGTGTATATATATATATTGAGATTGGAGAGGGAAAGTGAGAATGAGAGAGCTAAAAGAGGGAGGGCTGAAGGGAAACACAAACCCATTCAGGTTTGTGTGTCCGCCCCACTACTGCTGTGTGTGTATAAAAATATTTGATATATAAATATATACATGTTTGTATATATATAAAGAGTGATAATGAAAGGAAGAAATGAGTTAAGAGTAAGAGAGAGAAGACTACTAGAGGAGGGGTTATAGAGGTGGCACTGTTGGTGGTGGCTTGAGATAGTGACAGCAATAGTAGCGGTTATAGTTGGTTCATGGTGTCTTCATTGCTGGTGGCCATTGTAGCAGTGGCTAGTGGTTATTGACTGGGAGAAGAAGAAAGGGAGAATGGAAGAGAAACTAAGAGAAGTAAGATTTAAAAAGAGAGAGAGAGAGAGAGAGAGAGAGAGAGAGAGAGAGAGAAAGAGAGGGGAGTGGTTTTTTTCTGTGTTTGAGAGAAGGTGAGATGCGAGTTTTTTTTTCTAGAGAAGGGCATCTACAATGAAGAGGGGAGAAAAATTAGAGAGAGTCAGAATCGAGAGCCCGAATGGGAAGAGAGCAGAGAGGCATTTTTCTTCAAGGGCCTTCTACGATGTCCGTGTATATATGTTTATAGGTGGACAGAGAGAGATATGCGGTGATGATGGGGCTAAGGGAGACTTTTGCTAGAAAGAAAAGAAATTAGAGAGAGTCAGAATCGAGAGCCCGAATGGGAAGAGAGCAGAGAGGCATTTTTCTTCAAGAGCCCTCTACGATGTCCATGTATATATGTTTATAGGTAGATAGAGAGAGACATGTGGTGATAGGGGGGCTAAGGGAGACTTTTGCTAGAAAGAAGAGAAGAAAAATAAAAATAAAGAAGAAAAAAATTAAAAAATAAAAAAAATAAAAAAAAAAGGAAAAAATAAAGATCATTGAATAGACGTAGCAGGAATGGGGTAAAGAAATGAGATTATGGGTAAAAAGTTCAGTGTGGTGCAATATTATAAGCTCGTTGACTTTTGAGTGTTACAATTTGGATTACAATACCTTGTGCACACGGAGTCCGATTGAGGTGATTCAAAAAGTGATGGACTCCTCGATGAGTACTTTATCTTGGCATAGGTATGAAGGAAAACTTTGGAGAGATATAATTTTTTGTTAAAAAGTCTTTGAATATAAATTCTGACATGGCTTTGTGCAATTGAAGTTTTCAAAGATTTAAGGCACACAAAAATTAAGGAATGAATTTCAATTTTTTTTTTTGACTCACTTGAATTTTTCACCATTTTAAGAATATTTTGGATTTTAAATTTTATAAAAAAAAAAGGCTAGTTTTGGAACTCCTTTTCTAAAAACTAGGTCTGGGAAAAATGGGGTGTCTACACTTATCATACGATCAACATGGTTTATCTTCATGTCAAAACTCTTAATGACATGTAGAAAACCTAACACTAAGTACTTTAAGGTATTTGGGAGTAAATGCTTTATTCTTAGAGATATGGAGAACTTAGGAAACTTTGATCAAAGGTGTGCTGAAGGCATCTTTCTATGTTACTCCACCAATAGTAGAGCTTTTAGAGTCTACAATCTTAAGAAAAAGTCTTTGATAAAGTCTATTAATGTGACTATTGATGATGATGGGGTCACACCTAGAGAAAATGAGACAATGGGAGTGTTAGAGCCTTTACATAATCAACTTATTGTAAACACCCTTTGTGTAAAGGAAAATGAAGTTGATGATAAAATTGTTACCTCGTCAACTTATGATAGAGGAGTACCATCTTGGGTTAGAAAAGATCATGACCAAGCCAAAGTGATAGATTATATTAGCAAAGGGACCATGACAAGAGTTCAAATTCTAAATGAAGTGAGTTTTCATTGTTTCACTTAAAAAATTGATCCCAATAATGTGAAAGAAACTATCAAACATGATGATTGGATTCTTGCAATATAAAAGGAGTAGCTTCAATTCACAAAACTTGATGTTTGGGAATTAGTTCCTAGGCTTAGTCAATACAATGTCATTGGTACCAAGGAGATCTTTAAGAACAAACTAGATGAACATGGTACCATTGTTAGCAACAAGGCTAGTTTGGTTGCCCCTGGTTATACCCAAGTTGAGGGTATTGACTTTGATGATACTTTTGCTCTCGTGAGTAGATTAGAGAGTATGAGACTTCTTTTATCTATAACATGAAATTTGAAGTTCAAACTATTTCAAATGGATACTAAGAGTGCTTTTTCCATGGCATTCTTAACGAGGAATTCTATATAGAACAACCTAAAGGGTTTGAAGAACCACAAAATCCTAATCATATTTTTTGTCTTAGAAAGTCGTGTATGAATTGAAGCAAGCTCGTAGAGCTTGGTATGAGAGACTTTCGTCTTATCTCCTTGAAAAAGGTTTTTCTAGAAAGGGAAGCCGATAAGACAATGTTTGTGAGAAAATATGAAAGTGACTTTATGATTGCTCAAATTTATGTTGATGACACAGTCTTTGGATAGTCAAGTAGCAAGCATACTCACATGTTTTTCGAATAGAAGAGAGTTGACTTTGAGATGAGTATGGTTGGTGAGCTGAACTTCTTCCTAGCACTTCAAGTAAGGCAATTGGATGATGGTATTTTTATCTCACAAACTAAATATGGCAAGGAGTTGGTGAAAAAGTTTAGTCTTGACATTGTTAAGCATGTTAAGACTCGCATGAGTACAAGCACAAAACTTAGCAAAGACACTATAGGCAAAAATGTTGATTCTACCTTGTATAGGAGTTTGATTGGTAGTCTACTCTACCTTGCATCTATTCACCTTGGCACAGCCTTTAGTGTAGGGGTTTGTTCCCTATTTTAGTTCAATCCTAAAGAGTCTCACATAATTGTAGTTAAAAGGATTATTAGATATGTGAATGCAACTTTGAGATATGGCATTTGGTATTCTTTTGATACCAATGTGACTTTGACTACATATTCGGATGCATATTGGGCTGGAAATGTGGATGGACAAAAGAGCACTTCCGATGGTTTCTTCTACGTGGGAAATACTTTGGTATCTTAGCATAGAAAAATACAAAATTCCATATCCATATCCATAGCTGAGGCAGAATAAATAGCTGCAGGAAGTTATTGGGCACAATTTATGTGGATGAAGCAAATGTTTAAGGACTATGGAGTTGATGTTAGTATGATGACAGTCCATTGTGACAACTCGAGTGCCATTAGCATTTCCAAATGTCCACTTCAACATTCTAGGACAAAGCATATAGATATTAGACACCATTTTATTGAAAAGCTTGTTAAAGAATGTGTTATATCTATGCAATATGTTCCCATTAAACAACAACTTGCAAATATTTTCCCAAAACCTCTAGATAGACCTCTATTTGAGTATCTTAGGAAGTCTATAAGTATTTGCTCCATTGAATGAGTGTTCATTCCTCCCACAGTCTAGGATGGTGTTTGTGATATTATCTTATTCCTAGAACTATGATAATGTCTTTGGATTTCTTGTTTTTCAGATTTTTAGTTAGGTTCATTTTTTTACTTTTACTAAATCAAAAATCCAAAAATATTTTTCTTTTATTTGCTTGAATAGTCCCTATCCTTTGATTTGAAAGAAAAATGAATTTTGATACAAATTAAGTACTTGAGACTATGATTATTGTTCTTTATTTGATCATCATTTTCATATAGTCTTGGTTAATTAGTTGTGTACAATCTCTTTAGCTACATGTGATTTCATCATGATTATTCATGCATTATTCTTACATGAGATTAGGCTTGTTGATTGGTTGGATCAAGAAGTTTTATGTTTATCCTTCAATAAGTCGATGGATAGAATGGTTGACTAAGGTTGAGTTTAAAAAGACCCCAAAGAAACCTGCTCAAAAACAAAAATTTAAAATCTTAAATTGAGGAACGAAAGGGCCACCATTGAGATAATGTGTATGCTAGCAAGGAAAGTCCTTTGATAATAGCTTCCTACTCAACAGTGTGAAAGCCACCTTTCAAAAATGAGAAGATTGAGAAATTCTAAAATTTTGCAAGTTAGCCATTGTTGAGGGCGAGCTTCGGTTGGAATTAATTATAAAATTCGTTGAGTTAATTCACTTTAGTTGTTTGTGCTTATTATATGCTAAATAATTTAGCACTATAGTGAATACTTTAATATGAGAACATTTCACGGATGAATTTAATGTTTAATGTATTTTCTCTATGAGGGAGTGTGTAGAGGGTGAGCTTGAATTGTTTCAACTATGCTAAGCCTAATTATATAATTTGTTAAATTTAGGACACCTGTCATCACTTTTAATGCACTTAAAGTGTTATCTTAAATTTGATTTCTTTTCCAAATTATTAGGATCTTGCTTAGCTTGGTGAATATTATAATTTATTTTCAATTTATGTCTTTATTCCTTTGTTTTTGAAAATAGGAAAGTTGAACAAGAGTAGAGTGTTCTATTTTTGATGAGAGAAGTTCACAATTCTGGTCTTTGTTCGAATGAAGGTGCATTTATGAATTTGGGTGGGAATCAAACTTCACTTGAATGAACCTTTCTTCATTCAAACAAACTAGGGAGTTAACAAAAAGCCTAAAAAAATCTGACCAGTTCTTCATAGTTTCAAAATCCGCATTGCTTCTTCTCAAGTTTTCTCTTTTCTCCCCATATTTCTTTCACTCTTTTTGATCTCGTGAGTTAGGCTTTTCATATTCTGCTCTAGTTATCTCGATCTACACACTGTGGGCTTTGATTTCACAAACCATTTTTCTATTCCATCACTTTAGCATGGTGTGGTAAGCCCGTGATACCTTTCTACTCTTCTTATTTTTTATTGCTATATTCTTAGATCTTAGGAGTAGTTCGGACTACTAGATCAATTCGATTGATGTAGAGCTATCTAGGAATTTATTGTACTTTCAGTTTTTATATATTCTAGAGTCATGCCTCTACATCGATCACTCGTAGATGAGGATCGATTTCCTTGTGCTATTTCCCTTAGTCCCCAACCACGAGGTCTCCTCATTTATGATTCTCAAATTGCTCAAACTTGAGCCCCTACTCTTAGTTATAGGGTTTTTCTTACGGAGCACTCCACCATACTAGACCAGATCAACGAAAGTATGGCTTTCACTTCTCTCTATTGAGGGTCTAGTTAATGAGAACATGGTTCACAAGTTCTATGCAACCCTCGGTACTCGTTCAACTTTAGACATTTGCAATGTCTTTGTGCATGGCGTCTGTTTCGATCTTTCTACAGCCCTTGTCGCCACCACTCTAGACATTCATATGGATTTTTATCTTGTTTATCTTTACCCTAATCAAGCTAAAGGCCATTTTGATGAGTTGATTGCTTCCACCCTACGTCTTGATCGATCCACTATCTTTTGCACAAAGAAGGCGAGTCTCGAACAAGGTTACCTTTTCGTAGATTGTAGGTTTCTTAACTTGATAGTTTACAATGTACTCCAGCCTGTTAACTACACCAACACTCTTACCTTTTTCCCATGCTCGGCTAGTGTATGCCATAGGGTCAAAAGTGCCCATTAATGCTACATCATGTCATCGTAAGAGCTATCGATTTAGCAACATCGGGCCGTAAGAAGTCTATCCTACCCTTCAATAGCCTTATTACATGAATTTGTGCAGGATATAATGTCACCTTCTTCACGACTAATACTATGTCACTCTAACTCGTACCATAAACAAGTTGAACTGTCTCGCAATCCCAAGCTCATGTTATTGATTAGATACCCAAGGGTGGCAACAACAATAACAGTAGCAAGGAGGCACAATTGTTGTAGGAGATCTTTAGAGGGAGCATGTCTGACTGGAAGACTATATGGTGGATTAGAGGCCTCCATAGCACCGTTTCCCCCAGATTAGAGTTTTATCCTTCCATCAACATTATAGGAGTTAGTTGGTGTTTCATTGTTGTCAATAGTTTAGCCTTTGACCAAATCAGACTAGGACAAGTAGTTCAGCCACTTTGGATTTGACTTTTTTCTACCTATGAAGGAGGAGATGGCATGTCAGCGTACCAAGATCAGACACTTGGCTGACATAGTTGCCCAACATTTCCCTCCACCACCACTTCCTGACCATGATGAGTGATGAGCGACTCTTTAGTGAGTCCTTGATGTACTACAACCCATTACTTATTTTTGAAAGCTTTATATTTTCATTTATACTCTTTACTTTTTGTTGGTATTTTGGATGATACACATGATGTTACTTGGTTTTTGGTATATGTGTATATATATATAGATATGCTACATCTATATTTATGTTTCCATGATTTGTTGGCTTTGTCTATGTCTTCTATGCATGTATACTTGTCATTCTCACTATCTCTTACTTATGTTCAATGTACTTGAGTGTTATTGTATTCCTACCCTTTTTCATCTTGTGATAAAAAAGAGGAGTAGATTTGACATATAGTAAGGGGGAGAATTGTCTATTTTTATGCATATGCTTGAGTTAGACTATTTTTACCTTATCTTGCTGATTGTGATTTTATTACATTGTCTACTATTTTTCTACAAATAGTGTTATCCTTACATGTTCCACACTTGTCAACCATTGAGTTATACTATTTCGTACATCTTGATATGTTTCACATGGTATAGTTTAGTAGTGTTGTACAGGAAACAAGTTTGACTTCTTGAAAGCAAGATCAAGTGTTAGGATAGTCTTGAATATTAGCTCAAAATTATATTTTCGTTTATGTTAGGTTCTTGGGGGATTATGTATTTTGAGTCTATTGTATTTATGTACTAGTTGTGCAATTTTGTCCCGGATTTCTAAATGAGGAGTTTTTTAGGACCTTGAGTCTATTATTGTATTGGCTAATTCAAGTTGACAAAACTAGTTTGTCTGTAATTATAACTCAGACTTTAGATTGAGTATCTCTCAAGCCTCGTGACTCTATCAAGAGGTTTCAAGCTTCAATGCAATTTTTGGCATCATCAACTTTCTTGATATTCATGAGGTATATAAAACTTAGTTCATGGTTTTGGATCTATCACACACTCACATCATGCATGTTAAAATTTATATATTTTTATATGTGTATGTTGTGTGTTTTATGAATTATATGACATTTTTTTAATAGGAAAACTCATTTTTGGTTTATAGTGGGATTTTTATAATTCACCATAACAAGCATTGGTACACATTGTTGGTCATCCGAATAAAGGCCCCTTTGTTCAAACAAGCAACAATGTCCACTAGTTCGATAGTCGCATGATTTCTATTCAAACCTCGTTCGAACCATAATTCCAGTGCATGCTCTTTTGATGCTTGTTTGATTAAGGTCTAGAGGGTCGTGCCCATGATTTTCTAGTGGTCCATTTGGACCATGGTCATCCGAATGAAAGGCTATTTATTTGAACGAGTCATGCACCAAACTTTAATTTTCAGATTTTGGAGCATGTATTTGAGACCCACCCTATGCGAATTGTGAAATGTGTCTGACTGTAAGGCCTTTAATTCGAATTCAAGTTAAATACATTTGTTTAACTTTTCATTTGTAGTGAAATTTTATGAAATATTATTTTTTAATGCAGTTACACTTGGCAGGGCTTTACTATTCATAACTTATACATGGTTCATGACTCATTAGAGTTAGATTCTTGTGAGCCCATTACATATATGAATCTCAAGACTAATACTTTTACAATTACAAGTCTGCTAGTCTATCTTGCTTCCTTCTCTATGATATGGTCTATTCTTGACAATTGGAACACTCCATCTAGGTTTATAGTTCCTTTTTATCATGGTTTATTGTCTTTTCCTTTCTCTATCCTTTCTCTCGAATACACTTGAAAAATACATGGGCAAGCTCATGTGAGCTTTGTGAAAATCTCATGAGTAACACTGGTGCCCTGTTGTGGGTTTTACAAAATTCTTTTCCTAGGATAGCATATAAAAGCATTTATAAAGTTGTAGTCATTTTTAAACAAATATTTGTAAACTTGTATTCTTGTAAAGACATCATACTTGTAAACTTGTATTCTTGTAAAGGCATGCATACTTATGAACTTGCATTCCTGTAAAGACATGATAAATCTAGTAGAGTTCATGCTAGTAAATCATGCAATCAAAATATGGTTCATGATTCTTGAATAATCATGTATAAAACAATTTTTTGTTTACGCTTGTGAGCTTGGTTTTTGGAGTATCTCTTGCCTTGTTGAAGCAATGTTTTGGAGATCTCCTAGCTTGTTGAAGCCTTCCTGTCACGACCCGAAACCCACCCTGTGCGGATCTTGCATCCCGACCGCCACCCTCAGGCCCGAGGACCCTTGGGCGAAGGCTCACATAAGCAGCGGTATCGAATAGATGTGCGACACATGATTGCGGAAGCGTGAAAAACTTTTTCTTTTCGTTTCTTATTTTTAAATTACGCACATCCGTCCGGTACTAGCCGCTCCATACATAACATACATGGTTACACATTCAGAGTATAACTAAAACTTAAAACTTTATAAACAATAAATGTTTAATTGCCTGTGGGGCTAACACATAACAGGGTACTGTTTTACTAATACAAAAACTCCATACTTAATGTTCGTAGTACTAGACAAAAACTACTTGAACATAGTCTTCCAAAATCAACAGATTCATCATCGTCATCCTCAAGTAGAGACTGCTGCTAATTACCTGAAAGGGGGGTCCGAACAAAGTTCGGGTAAGCTAATCTAAGCTTGTGAGCAATTCCAGTATTCGTCATGGGGTTTTCAATTAGCAGTGATTTTTAGTACATAAGAGTTGTAAAATAATCACCGCCAATTGTTCGTATACTTTGAATACATAATATATGCATTCCTTAAAACATGTAGCTTTGAAACATTTAAAGTATTCAAGCTAAATTCATACTTCGTCAAATAGAGTATATAACTCAAAACATATGCATTTCATAAAACAGATAGCTTTAAAACATTTAAAGTATTCAAGCTGAACTCGCACTTCATTAGATAAAGTATATAAACTTTAAAACACATAAATATGTATTTGAAAATGAGGGTAAAACCTGCTTTCATTTCCAAATCACTTTGTCATCTTTTCTTTTTAATTAGGTGGAATCTGTTTCGAACCAGACTCCCATTTTATTACCAATACTGTCGATCTCATTTGCCTGGGGGATTAGATCCTGCTACCGAGCATTTACTGTTGAATCCCGAAGGATTTCAACCATCATAGGGGGTGGTACTTAGTACCGTTTATCTTGTAAAACATTTATCACATAACTTCTTCAATAGATACTTTCATGAGTATTTAAAACATGAAATGTATAATTTCTACAATAGCACTTCAAATACTTGTAACTATCAAATTCGGGATATTTAACATAATTTGGCATTTAAAACTTTAGACATGCTGAAATATGTTTTAAGAAAACTATGATAGATACCAATCACTGAGCATGTCATAATAGAGTTATAAAACAGTACAATTAAAAACTGAATCATGTAAATACTGAATTTGAAACTTCAAATACTTCATATCTTTGAGCTTAAAACCTTTTCAAATCCATGAAGTTAAATCTCCAATTCAAAACATAGGGTTACTCACCTTGGTCTTTTAGGGTTAGTGCTAATAATGCGCTTTCCCACTTTCCTTGTAGTTCCTAAGAACAATTTATAAACATCTCATCAACTTCACATTCATTGTAATATCATCTTGATATTCCTTAACTTATGCTTAAATCGTATTAGATCCTAAAACGATTTCATAATTTCATATGTAGTTAACATAACTCGTATTCTTAACCTATGACACAATTTAATGTGTTAGAAATTGAATTTATTTCAATTTATACTCTTCTGGTAGTTCCATTAACTTTGAATTAAAGTTATTTACTTGACATGTTTACGTGTCGTGTCTTTTCGTATTTCATTTCTCGTACATGCCTTAGTATTAGTACTTTGACATTACTCTAATTTATAGTCATCTGACAGATGCTATTCATCAAATTTTATGTCTTTTTATTTTAGACATTTCTTTAGGTCGAATAGACTCTACCATTGAGTCCGGAGTGTCCAAGAAAGTTGGTTTAGGCTTTCTTAGAATTTAATTTGGGCTTTTATATGTAAAAGAGAAAAATGGTCATTTACTGTTATAACATGAAAAAAAAAATTTTTTATTATTATTTATTCTTTGTAAATGTCAAGTAATTATTATTATTACTATTATTATTATTATTATTATTATGATGGGTGTATGTATATATATATATATATATATTATTGAAATTTATTTGTGTGTATATATGTATACAGGTGAGTGTATATTTAAATGTGAAAATATATATATGTATATGTATATATATAAATCAGATTGTGGGCATGTGTGTGTGTGTGTGTGCCGTGTGTGTGCATGGGTTGAGTGTTACACACTCAAAGGGGCATGGGGTAAGGTTGTGTGTGTGAGTGGGATTCAGGGAGTGGGAGATGCAGATTTGGCAGAGAGTGTTTGGAGAGAGAGAGAGAGAGAGTGAAGAGAAATGAGGGTGTATTCTCGGGTGGAAAGAGAAGAAAAGAAAAGAAGCAGAAAGTGAGAGAGAGAAATAGAGTTCTAAGGAAGAGAGTGGAGGCTTGGTTGGGCTCGGAGCAAGAAGGTGGAAGAGGGCACGGCTAGAGAGAGAAACGGCCGAAGGTTTTGGTAAGTGGGTTGTTCCTGTTTCGATTTTTTTTAAAGCATTTCAATTGATTTAAATTGTAGAATCGTGTAGAGCATAACGTAGGGATTTGTTTGCAAAAAGAATGAGAAGAAATGGTTAAGGGGAGAGGGAGAACTTCCCTGTTGCAGGTCACGGTCATGGGGTGTTGGATTCGACATTTTATGTGTAAACCTTGGTTTAAAAAGGGGGAAAAACATGGGGTGAGGTGCAGAAAGTGAATGGGAGTGATTTGGGTTCAAAACAGTGGGGGAAAGTGGGGGGAAAATGGGTGGCCGGAGAGTTGACCGAGGGTTTGACCCTCTATTTCATGAAGATTAAAAAGGCTTTGAGGGAAATGGGGGTTGGGGATGTGATCTACGTGAAAAGGGGGAGAGGATGGTATTTTAAAAATGGGAAAAAGTCACTGGAAACCGGTCGCCGGCGCCGGAGAAGGCGCCGGAAACCCACTGTTGCCCTACCGGAAAATCGGGGAAGGAGGTGGGGTGACAGGGTTGGGTCCCGGGTCGGATCCGGGTCCAGTTCGGGCGGGTGCGAGTCGCCCCTGCCACGTGTCAGCCCATTGTTTTAAATTAAAATGGAATTTGAACCTTTTGAATTTCAACCTTAACCCTGAACTTTCGGAAATTACAAATTGACCCCCCAACTGTTAGAAATCACACTTTGACCCACCTGATTAAATTATTAATAAAATATTAATTAAATTAATTAATTAATTATTTAATTAAATTAATTTAATTAATTAAATATTCAAAAAATATTCTGGAGTCCAAATGGGGCAAGTCATTAGTGTATTTTGACTATCTCGACCATTCTGAGACCAATGGTGAGATCCGTTTTACGAGACGGGGTCCCAAAAAATAAAAGACCCGTAGTAACCCTTAAAATTACCAAAATGCCCCTAACTTGAAACACTGTCAGACAAACTCCGAATTAGGTAAACAAATAGTGAAATTTTATTATCTCGAACATTCCGGACTCAACCGTGGAGTCCAATTTGTAAAAAGAGGTCACGGAATGTAAGGACACGTGTAAAGTGCAAAATGACTATTTTGCCCTTTTTAAACCCCGGTGTCCGAATTGAGTTCTACGAGAACCTAAACTTATTTTCTTCAACGGTCTAGGACCAATGGTAGAGTTTAAATTAGCAGAATAGAAACCTATGAATTTAAAGACATAAAATTTGATGAATAGCATAAATTCAAACAACAATGGACTGAGTTGTAATTTCTACTTTTAGGGACACTGACAGGACAGGAGGAGGCGATCTGATCTCCAACATTTTCATCCGCCGGTTCAGTTACATATAGTGCACGATCTTCTAGGGTTGATACCAACCCATCAGGTATGGTGTTTTGCTAGTGTTAGAAATGAAGTTAAGTTAGGAATATTTGTGAATGACTGGAATGCTGTATGTGTTTATCTGTAATGTGTTTACCTGTTTATTTGGAATTGGTTGTTCACATGTTATGTGTTACTTGCAAGTTAATAAAGTGAAGAACATGAATCATGATGTACGAATATATGAGATATGCATGTATATGAAACTGACTAGTGATTTATTTCTTATTGTCCGAGCATGTTATATTATTGAGATTCATGTTCATTGAGATTGCATTGGCATATTGGCATATGATGAATTCCTTGAGAACATGGTGTGGGTAAGCACATGGTGCTTTGCATTATGAGGGTGTAGATCCTGTGGTGAAAAACCCAAAATTGGCCATTGCATTGGTACTTCGAGCCATCGGGGAGTACCCGTAAATGAGACATGGGTGTGGCATAGAGTTGTGCATGGGTGTGTCATGCATACCATTCATATATATTACTGCGATGCTTGAATGTCATTTAGAAATAAATGTACACTTGCACATGCCACGCCTTAGCTTTATTTCTGGCATTAGCATTTCATCATACCAGCAGTTGTGCTGACCCATTCGTGGGCAACATTTTCAGATGAGGATCCTCCAGCCACTAGAGACTCGGTGATGCCCTGATAGGGTGAAGCTTATGATGTATTTGTGATTCGTGAAACTTGTATTTTGTTATGTAAGGGCTTAAGCCCGAATGACTGATGAACAATGTATTCGATGTTATTTGATGTGTGGATGGTGATGGACGCATGTTTAGTGAATCTAATTACTTTTGTCCTTTTATTTATTTTACTTTCTGTCTCGTCAGTCGCGCCTCGGGTTCGGTCAGAATTCGGGGCGTGACAACGTGGTATCAGAGCCTAGGTTCGAATACCTAGAGACTGTGGGGTGTTGTTTAACACTATGAGACCCTAGAGAAGAGAATGAGACTTAGAGTGAACTATTAGTGGCATGCGATAGGATTTTGTGTGTTATGTGATTATATGTGCGTTTGAAGCATGATTGTTGTAATCACATGTTACTAGATACTATGTTACGACATATGATTACGTGATTTAATGCAGTGAGAAGCATGACATATATAAAGCGTGAGAAGATTTTTAAGTATATATATATTGACCTGTGACATGTACCACCTGTTAAATGCTAGTCTTTGACAAGAACATGACTAAGGTTAGAAACTCAGGTCTATGTAGTAGGCTGTATATTTTATGGGATAGGCCGTATGCCTAGTTAGTTGAGGTGTGGGTTATACACTTAGTTATCTACACGGTAGACGTTATGCCTAATTACTTGGGAGGTAGGTTGTGAACCGAGTTGTTTACCTGGTTGACTGTTGTTTGTAGGTTTTGGATGAGTGTGCTAGGTTAGTAACCAATTTTCATGGATTATAGTACTATGACTATGATATTTATACAGACTGGATTGGTCTCAGGTCTTGAGTTACGGTTGATGGATGGCGCCCCATCAGCCAGTAATGAAAGGAGCTGTGATTCATGAAGGGTTATCACCTAGCTATAAAAGTAAGAGATAATAAAAGACACGTCAAACCTTAAAATGCTAGAATAAGGATTTGGACTGGTGGAGCCCTTTTGTATATAGATGGATACTTAGAGTGGTTCTCTTCAGATTTTTTTTTTTTAAAAGATGTTCTTGGGTTAAACCCTGGTTGTGGAGAGATGTGTTGTTTGGATAGTATTCACTGAGAGTTAAACCTCGCTAGTGTTCAAATGTTTAAGTATGCGTGTGTTACATTGTTGAGATAAAATCCTTCTTAGTAGAGGGTTATGTTAGAACTCGGTGTGAATTGTTTGGTATAACCAACGGGTGGTGGTGATTGACATTAGTTATGTAGGTATTGATTAGGCAAGTGTGTCATGACGTATTGTGGTTGTTACTTCAAAATGGTGAAGTGTTGACAGGTACCTACTTAATGTTCTTTCAAAACAAGTGTCTAAAAGATGGGGGATTAATTTTTTTCTTTTCTTTGAACTTGTAGATATGCCACCGAGACAAGCTACTCCCAGACCTATACCACCTGGACACGATAAGCCTAGGACCACTGCACCACCGTGGCATAGTTGGCCCCGAGCTGCTGCTCCTACAGATGGTACAGCCGAGGAGGCCGTCACTTTTACGCCTGCTCTAGTGGAGGTAGGGCAGACTAGTGGTTCTAGGGACATAGCGACCATTATGCGGGAATGCCTTCACACTATACAGGAGGTAGTGACGAGAGCGGTCAGGGCTGAGACAGAGTTGGCCGAGCTTAGAGGAGTTAGAGAGCCCCAGACCTAGAGCGGGGCGACTCCAGCACAGATCCCTAGGTCTAACCCGAGGTACACTGGTAGGAGACCATTGAAGAGGTTTCGAGCTCGTGCTTCTTCTGTACAGATATCTATACCCGCCCAGACTCGCACTAGTAGGAGACTACCGAAGAGGTTCCGGACTGGTGTTTCTCCCATATCCACATCCACATCCCAAGGGACCATTACTTTTTTTTGTTGTGGACAGCCTGGCCACAAGATGGCCACTTGTCCTTTGAGGGATCCCAGCCTGAGACAGAGGATCGAGTCTAGTCAGGAGTCATTTCCCTCACCAGCACAGGGTCAAGGACAGGGGACTCCACGACTTTGTTTTGTATGCCACCAGGCTGGCCATGTCAGGGCCAACTGTCCTCAGAGGCCGATTTCCCAGGACTTAGAGAAGCCACGTTTCTATCAGTATACCCAAGTTCCTCTGCCACGACAACTATTGGGTCAGGGACCTCCGGCACCGTATTTTCAGCATGCACCTACGGTATTGAGTGTTAGGACTCTCAGTAAGAGGGGTGATAGGCAGGACCAGACCACTCCGAGTGGCGTTATGCAGTAGTCAGCCTAGAGTCACCTATCTTTTTTTTTGGACCTTCAGAGCCTTGAGGTACATTTTTCTTTGTGTTTAGTTTATGGACTGGCATATTGATAGACCATAGTGCATCTCATACGTTCATATTTACTATGTTGCGATGACGTTAGGGGTAGAAAGATGCTGACAAGAATCTGTAGAGATTACTCGATAGAGGTAGCTGACCACATGCCTTATTTGGATTCTTCATCTTATTTGAGGCGTCTAGTATTGGTATTATGTTGGAGATAGATCGGTTCTTCACACTTAGGGTTGTGTAGACTGCTACAGGGGAAGAGAGATAATGTGTACTCCTAAGGGAGGTACTTTCTTTGTTTCATAGGGTGTCCGTAGATCCTCCTTAATTTGACTCTATTGTGGGTTAGGAGAGGTTAGACTTTAAGTTGAATTGGGATTAGTTTGGGTTACATGAGTAGATGAGTGCTTGTTACCTTAGTTTGTAGAACTGTGCAAGGTGTGGTGTGCTTGGTTATTGATGATCTGGGATTCAATGCTTGCCTTTATACAGTATAACGAATGAGGTTAAATAGTAGATTGTATGTTTGTTGTCTATGAGATAGGCTATGAGCTTGAATATCCGTAGGGATTGGGAATCTGCCTGGTTACCTGTACAACAAATTATGTACTTATTTTATGTATATGTGTATTCCTGGGATGAAATTTTATACTGGGTGCCGAAGTAGTAAGCTACATATTAGCTAATTGAATGTTGTACTCTTACTCTATATAAGCATGCTAGTTTAGTGACTGTTATGGTGCTTTGATTATGACTTCATTTTTTTTTTATACACAGACTGGTTGTTATAAATGCATGTATAGAAGAATGCTTAAACGCGTTTGTATGTGTGCGTTGATACATGTGTGTGAAAAAAATTTGATATATGTTCGTAAGGGAAAGTGATGAAGAGTATCACTAGTGTTTTATTCTTCTGAACCTTGGTATATTGACTTAAGTTTCATGATTAGAGTACATAAACAACACAGTCTACATTTGTATACCCAATCGATATATGCGTACATAAAATGAATAGGCTAGTCCTTATTAGTACATGACACTTAGTCTTGGTTATATATAGACTAAGGTGGGAGATGGTAGCTTTACTTTTAGATTGTACTATTGATGTCTTGTGGGTAATTAGGGTGCTTAGAAAATGCTGGATGATAGATTACACTGTGGTGCAGATGATGCGTATTTATACCATTGGGATAAATCTCTAGGTGATTTCATGGATTAATTTGAGGTGGGTTAGATGACATAGCATGTGTGAGAGACCTTGGAGTATCTTTTTGATCAGTGAGAAGTTCCTTTACTTTTTATTGTGTTGAGCTGTTGGGATAAGTCGTGATACTTGGATGGAAATTGAGAGGGAGTGGCATTGATGAGCCAATGTGTTTTGAGGATTTCATTATGTGCTATGCCATGTGGAGTGAGTCGTTACAGATGGGATTAGCACCAGACCAGAGCAGGGAGTGTGGAGATGTCTGCACACCGCTGCACGCCTACCGGTGAGGCGAGGCCTGCGGGGGAGATGGTGATGGGAGGAGGTAATGCATTCCACATCGCCTGGCTGAGGGAGAGGTGAGTGATCCATAGGTAAGGCTGCACGTCTACATGTTACAATACATTTTGCATCGATCTTTTAGTACTATGACAAGAGACGGTATGACCACATGGAATTCCCTTATCCATTGTTTGGGATAGGGACCCACGTTTCACTGCACGGTTTTGGCAGCGCTTCTAGACAACCTTAAGGACTCAGCTAAGTTAGTACTACCTTTCATCCTCAGACTGATGGTCAGTCAGGGCGTGCCATTCAGATCCTAGAGGACATGCTTAGAGACTGCGTTATGGACTCCAAGGGTGGCTGGGAGGATCACCTTGCCTTGGTGGGGTTGCCTGCAACCGTAGCTAGCAGTTCACCGGTGTATTGGACAGGAGTAAGGGAGACAATTGTTTTGGGATCTGATATTGTTCGTGAGACCACGGACAAGATACAGGTGATCAGACAGCGGTTGTTGACAGCTCAGAGCTGCCAGAGGAGTTATGCAGATAGGAGGCGGCGACCCTTAGTATTTGAGGTGGGGGACCATGTGTTCCTTAAGGTATCTCCCAGACGAGGTTTGAGGAGATTTGGGCGCGGTGGGAAGCTATCGCCACGATTTATAGGTCCCTTTGAGATACTTGGGAGAGTTGGTGAGGTGGCTTATAAGCTAGCCTTACCACCACAGCTATCAGGAGTTCATGACGTCTTCCATGTATCTATGCTGAGGAAGTACCATCCCGACCCCTCACATGTACTTGACTGGGTAGATCTTTAGTTAGAGGGGGACGCTTCCTATGACTAGAGACCCGTAGAGATATTGGACTCGAGGGACCAGGTTTTGCGAGGCAGGACCATCCCTTTGGTCAAGGTTCGTTGGAACCATCATGGGGTTGAGGAGGCTACTTGGGAGCGTGAGGCCGAGGTTCGAGTTAGGTACCCTGAGTTGTTTGATCAGTGATGTATTTTCTTTTGTTTTATGTTATTTTAAATTTTGGAACGAAATTTTTGTAAGGAGGGAAGGATGTTATAACATGAAAAAAAAAATTTTTTATTATTATTTATTCTTTGTAAATGTCAAGTAATTATTATTATTACTATTATTATTATTATTATTATGATGGGTGTATGTATATATATATATATTATTGAAATTTATTTGTGTGTATATATGTATACAGGTGAGTGTATATTTAAATGTGAAAATATATATGTATATGTGTATATATAAATCAGATTGTGGGCATGTGTGTGTGTGCCGTGTGTGTGCATGGGTTGAGTGTTACACACTCAAAGGGGCATGGGGTAAGGTTGTGTGTGTGAGTGGGATTCAGGGAGTGGGAGATGCAGATTTGGCAGAGAGTGGTTGGTCTTGGGGAGAGAGAGAGAGAGAGATATAGAGAGAGAGAGAGAGTGAAGAGAAATGAGGGTGTATTCTCGGGTGGAAAGAGAAGAAAAGAAAAGAAGCAGAAAGTGAGAGAGAGAAATAGAGTTCTGAGGAAGAGAGTGGAGGCTTGGTTGGGCTCGGAGCAAGAAGGTGGAAGAGGGCACGGCTAGAGAGAGAAACGGCCGAAGGTTTTGGTAAGTGGGTTGCTCCTGTTTCGATTTTTTTTAAAGCATTTCAATTGATTTAAATTGTAGAATCGTGTAGAGCATAACGTAGGGATTTGTTTGCAAAAAGAATGAGAAGAAATGGTTAAGGGGAGAGGGAGAACTTCCCTGTTGCAGGTCACGGTCATGGGGTGTTGGATTCGACATTTTATGTGTAAACCTTGGTTTAAAAAGGGGGAAAAACATGGGGTGAGGTGCAGAAAGTGAATGGGAGTGATTTGGGTTCAAAACAGTGGGGGAAAGTGGGGGGAAAATGGGTGGCCGGAGAGTTGACCGAGGGTTTGACCCTCTATTTCATGAAGATTAAAAAGGCTTTGAGGGAAATGGGGGTTGGGGATGTGATCTACGTGAAAAGGGGGAGAGGATGGTATTTTAAAAATGGGAAAAAGTCACCGGAAACCGGTCGCCGGCGCCGGAGAAGGCGCCGGAAACCCACTGTTGCCCTACCGAAAAATCGGGGAAGGAGGTGGGGTGACAGGGTCGGGTCCCGGGTCGGATCCGGGTCCTGTTCGGGCGGGTGCGGGTCGCCCCTGCCACGTGTCAGCCCATTGTTTTAAATTAAAATGGAATTTGAACCTTTTGGAATTTGAACCTTTTGAATTTGAACCTTAACCCTGAACTTTTGGAAATTACAAATTGACCCCCCAACTGTTAGAAATCACACTTTGACCCACCTGATTAAATTATTAATAAAATATTAATTAAATTAATTAATTATTTAATTTAATTAATTTAATTAATTAAATATTCAAAAAATATTCCGGAGTCCAAATGGGGCAAGTCATTAGTGTATTTTGACTATCTTGACCATTCTGAGACCAATGGTGAGGTCCGTTTTGCGAGATGGGGTCCCAAAAAATAAAAGACCCGTAGTAACCCTTAAAATTACCAAAATGCCCCTAACTTGAAACACTGTCAGACAAACTCCGAATTAGGTAAAAAAATAGTGAAATTTTATTATCTCGAACATTCCGGACTCAACCGTGGAGTCCGATTTGTAAAAAGAGGTCACGGAATGTAAGGACACGTGTAAAGTGCAAAATGACTGTTTTGCCCTTTTTAAACCCCGGTGTCCGAATTGAGTTCTACGAGAACCTAAACTTATTTTCTTCAACGTTCTAGGACCAATGGTAGAGTTTAAATTAGCAGAATAGAAACCTATGAATTTAAAGACATAAAATTTGATGAATAGCATAAATTCAAACAACAATGGACTGAGTTGTAATTTCTACTTTTAGGGACACTGACAGGACAGGAGGAGGCGATCTGATCTCCTACATTTTCATCCGCCGGTTCAGTTACATATAGTGCACGATCTTCTAGGGTTGATACCAACCCATCAGGTATGGTGTTTTGCTAGTGTTAGAAATGAAGTTAAGTTAGGAATATTTGTGAATGACTGGAATGCTGTATGTGTTTATCTGTAATGTGTTTACCTGTTTATTTGGAATTGGTTGTTCACATGTTATGTGTTACTTGCAAGTTAATAAAGTGAAGAACATGAATCATGATGTACGAATGTATGAGATATGCATGTATATGAAACTGACTAGTGATTTATTTCTTATTGTCCGAGCATGTTATATTATTGAGATTCATGTTCATTGAGATTGTATTGGCATATTGGCATATGATGAATTCCTTGAGAACATGGCGTGGGTAAGCACATGGTGCTTTGCATTATGAGGGTGTAGATCCTGTGGTGAAAAACCCAAAATTGGCCATTGCATTGGTACTTCGAGCCATCAAGGAGTACCCGTAAATGAGACATGGGTGTGGCATAGAGTTGTGCATGGGTGTGTCATGCATACCATTCATATATATTACTGCGATGCTTGAATGTCATTTAGAAATAAATGTACACTTGCACATGCCACGCCTTAGCTTTATTTCTGGCATTAGCATTTCATCATACCAGCAGTTGTGCTGACCCATTCGTGGGCAACATTTTCAGATGAGGATCCTCCAGCCACTAGAGACTCGGTCATGCCCTGATAGGGTGAAGCCTATGATGTATTTGTGATTCGTGAAACTTGTATTTTGTTATGTAAGGGCTTAAGCCCGAATGACTGATGAACAATGTATTCGATGTTATTTGATGTGTGGATGGTGATGGACGCATGTTTGGTGAATCTAATTACTTTTGTCCTTTTATTTATTTTACTTTCTGTCTCGTCAGTCGCGCCTCGGGTTCGGTCAGAATTCGGGGCGTGACATTTACCGTTTTACGTGTCATATTTTTCTATACTTTGTTTCGTAATTTGGACTCCATTTTTGAGTCCGGGATGTCAAAGAAAGTCAATTTAGACCTTCTCTGATTTTATTTTGGCCTTAGGGGTACCAGGGGTATTTTGGTCATTTTACCCCTTTACGTGTCTTTATTTTTTGGGACCCTATTTCGTGTTGTGGACCTCACCATTGGACTCAGAAGGTCCAAGATAGTAAGAATACACTAATAACTTGTTAATTTTGGTCAAGGGTTATTTTGGTCATTTACCCCTTTACGTGCCTTTATTTTTTGGGCCTCGTCTCATAAAACGGACCCTACCATTAGTCTCAGAATATCCAAAATAGTAAGGATACACTATTCATATGTTTAATTTGGACTTTATTTGCTCTATTTATGACCCAAGGGCAAAATAGTAATTTTACTTTATTTATTAAATAATTAAATTAATTATTTAATTATTTTTCCAGGGGTCTAATTGCATAAAATCTTCATCAGTTGGGCCACAGTGGGATTTTTCTAAAGCTCAGGGGTCAATCCGTAATAACCAAAAGTCTTGGTTTATTTGATTTTTAATTAAATTATAAAACCAAAGGGTTCGGTCTCAAACCAAGTGAACCGGTCCGGTCTAGTCATAAACCAACCGGCTCGGTCGGTTTATTTACATGTGGTTGACGTCATGATGACGTCAGCCCTAGCGTCCATTTAATTTAAACCAAATGCAAAACGTCGTCGTTCCATTTATTCGGTGGCAAGCCCAGAGGCTGCCACGCGTCCTGAGTTAACCCACCCGTTTAAAACCGAGTGACGAGTTGACTCGTCGTCTTCCCCACTTCGACCGACTGAAAACCCTAATTTCCGAATTTCATTTCTTCCTATTTCGTGACTTCTCACTTAAATAAATCCCTTTGTTTTGGTCCTAAATTGATTCTAAGGTATAAAAGACCAACTTGGCATTCATTTTAGACTTTAAAACCTCTTCATATGTTCGGTTTAGGATATGATAATCCGAACTGTAATTCGGTCCTAGATGCTCATTCCTAAGCCAAATCACTTTCGGTTTGTTCCATAATGATCCTCTATTCATGAGGTTTCAATTTTCATTTAAAGGAATAGATTAAATCATGAGTTTCAAGGTTTGGGGTGTAAACCCGTAACCTGCAACTTGGTGTTTGAGGGTCATTTTTTGAGCTTTATGGTCACGGTCATATGTTTTTAGCATGCTCATAATATCTACTTTAAGTCTTGATGAGCCAAATCAAGCTTAAAAGAAGTCGATTCAGACCTGCCATGGGCAAGGTCTTCAATGGAGATTTTTCGTGGGTTTCATATTTTTAGTCATTTTCATAGCAAATTTTCGTGCTTGATACACTTCTAGACATATCTTAAGCATCATATATACATAACATAACCTAAATCTCTTAACACATGCAAAATATTCTAGAGAGAGAAATTTAAGAGTTTTCATGGGTTCACCTTTCACCACTGTTTTTCTCTTTCTTTCTTGCTCTGAATCTCTTCTTCTATCTCCTCAGTTCCTCTTCCTTTAGTTTCCTTCGTAAGAGAACAACATGCTTTGCATGTTTTGGTTTTTAAAGAAAAAGTAGCCGACCTCTCTCTCTCTTCCAAATCTCTCTCTACTGTTCTCTCTCTCTTCTTTCTGATTTGTAGCCCTACACTAGCCCTCCCATCTCATCAATTTTACTTTTTCTCTTTTCTACTTTGCATTCAATTTGGCAAGATATTTTGTATATATATATATATATATATATATATATATAAACATTTAATATAACACACACACTAACACATGGAGACACACACACTAGCCGACACACACACACTGCACTGTTCACACACTGTTCACATATGTATATATATATATTATATATATATATATATCCTTCCTTGTGTACATGTATTTATATATATACATATTTATACACACTTGATAATATACACGCACAATACACCATAATGTGAGTATATGTGTGTTTATTTAAATTTAATTTTAACAATTAAATATATTCTAATATTTTACATTAATTAATTATTTAATTAATTAATTTTTCTCTTTAGTGTAAAAAACCTTTACACAATTTCTTTCATTGTCTCGTAATGCGTGCCATATGACCTGGTATCCCGGGTCGGGATATTACACTTCCAGCCTGAAACCCCTAGAAAGTTCCTTGTAATGGCTTATTGGAAGCCTATTAGTATATAACCCCAGTGTGGTTCTTGTAATGTGATTTGTTGAAAGCCTACCAATATACAACCCCAGTGTGGTCCTTGTAGTATGGCTTGCTCAATGCCTACTGGCATGAAGCCCCCTGGTACGGTTAAAGGTGTCATAATGACATAACATGACATTAAAACATGTTTGCAAATACTTTAGCTATCCTAGCTTGTAGAATATTTATGATGCAATTAAGAAATCATGCTATGATGAAAATGTAGTTCATGTATCATCATCAAACCATATTTAAATTTAAGTAAGAGAGTAGTTACAAAGATGCACTTGAAAAAAAGAACTATTTCAAGGTACTGAGTTACTTACTTGTGGTCCAAAGTTCACAGTTACTTGTTTACTTGATTTGCCTTGCCCTTCATCTTATCTCTATTTCCTTGCTGGTATTCCTAAATCATTTATTAGAATACATCGATGCTTGATTAGTACATATCATAGTTTGAATCTTACTTACTTAATGTTCTTAGTCACTTTTGAATTTTATCTTATCATTTAGGATTCCCTTAGGGTCTCTATTTAAGCTTCCTAATGTTTTTTAGTTCGTTTTGTGGCGTACTTTAGCCCTTAGGGACATTTTGATAATTTTACCCTTTCATGTTCCTTATAGTTCGGTACTTGACTTGCTTAATCGGACTCCATTTTTGAGTCTAGAGGGTCCTTAATACTCTATACTTCTAATACTCTTCTAATAGATTCATTAAGTCTTAGGGATGTATTTGTCATTTTTTAATTTATGTCGAAGTCTTATTTTTTCCAAACAGACATCACCATTCGGTCTAGAACGTCCAAGATACCAAACTTAGGCTATTATGGATCTTAATTAGCCTTCCCGCAACTTACTTTATAGCTAGGGGCATTTTCCTAATTTTACAATTTCATATGGCACCATGTTCGAGTACCTAAATGCCAAATTTGACCTTATTATTAGGTTTATAGCATCCAACAATGTTGAGTATGCCCCTTTTTATTATTTCTTATCCTATCTAGTAGCTTTTACATTTTAAAGGGAAATATTGGAATTACCTATTTTTACGTATCTGTATTTTGGGTACCTCGTTTGACGAAACGGATCCTATCATTGAGTCTAGAACATTAAAAAACGCTAGGACAGATACCATCACGGTTATTAGGGTTCATTTGGTAGCTTAATTAAAGCATTAAAACTTAATTAGAATTAGTCGAGTTTGTCTGTTCATATATTACATGGTCAAATTTCCCAAATTTGACTCTGGCATTGAATCCAAAATGCCAAAAATATTAAAAATGCCTTTTCTTACAATTCAATTGGCATTCGTTACATCGCATTTAGGCCTAGGGGTAAAATAATAATTTTACCTAATTATTAAAGGGCATTAAAATAATTTGAAATTATTTTTTGGGACCTTACTATAATTTCCATATAATTCTGGGGTTAATCCATAAATATAAGATATTCTAGCTTAATTAATTTGCCAAAAAACCCACTGGTTTATTCGTTAAACCACTGAAACCGAATTTTAACCCTTCAGAAGTAACAGATTCAACATTATTTAAAGTGAACTTGAATAAAATCTCCCAAAACTAACCGGTCTGGTCTAGTCTACGACATCATCGCGGTGTCAACAAAATGACTCCGTTTTTTCCCATTCATTAAATCCCCTTGCGTTAAAATGATACAATTTTGTTTCTATTTTGAAATATCGAAACGACGTCCTCTTACTTACTCGGGAATCCGTTTCTCACGCAGGTAGACCCAAACTCATCTCAAACTTGAGTTACTATTTATCATCGTCTTTGCTACAAGGTTACTGTTCATTGAAAAACCCTAATAACTCATACGTTATTTCGTGCCATTTTAGCCACTATTTGAATCTCTTTTTGGTTCTAAGAATCTTATGGAAGTTTAAGAAAGGTTTGTCGTTGGTCTTAAGTGTTGAAACACAATATGAGCTCAGTTCGAGCTTCGATAATGGCAATTGTAAATCCCCTATTGCATGCTCATCTCACATGAAATTGGTCTTATTTTGTTCCATATTACATGAGGATTAATTTCACGTTCTTAAAACTAGGTTTTAGGTTCGTTTATAAAGGTTCGCCATTGTAGGTCAAACCTGTAACTCGATGTTCTATAGCCTTTCTTTGAGCTTTTTGATTGTGAGCTCCTATTTTCTTAGTCTATTATAAGCGTAGATCATGTCCCACTGCTCAAAAATTGAGTTTATTTAAGTCTGTTTCTAGGTAATGTTTTCAAGGTTCAATAATGGCGACTTTGCTTGGTTCTAGGGTTTCTGGTCCATGCAAGCCCATTTTCTTCGTGCATTACTCATTTAAATATCATTTCATGCATATATAAATCATTATATTGCCTTAAACAATATATTTCAAGCTTTGCATTCTCAAGAGAGAAACTTTGAGCTTGAGGTTAAGTAATCAATGGCAACCTTTCTTCTATGTTTGAGCTTGTTTCCTAAGCTTCTCTAGCTGTTGAATCCTTTTCTTTGCTTTAGATCCTCAAGTATCCATGTATATATACATGGCTGAAGAGTAACTGATGATACAGATCTTGCATGTGTGTAAAATGCTACTGTATATTGCTTTTATATATAAGAGGGAATGGATGAGATAACTTGTATTTGACAAATGTCCATGCAATCTCTGTTTTGGCCTATAATCCCTCTCCAAGCCATGCCTAAATTGTCATAGTGTCTCCTATTTCTTTTCTTTTATTTTTTTAACTCAAATATTCAGAATTTGTTGATGGGGATTTATAGAGACTCCACCATCTATTATAAAAGTGTGTGTATATATATATATATACACATGTTCTACTGTATGTGTGTGGTGTTGGTGCATCACACTCATTCTTTACCACCTTGACCACTCATTATAATCATGTCTTGATTTACTATGACATCTCTTAAAATTATTATGGACAAATACCAGACTTTATGCACAATTTAATTTAGGGATCATAGTCATCAATTATGTGTGCTTGTGCCCTAATTCACTCAAAATTGTCCATGTGTTAATTCTTGATTAACACTTATTACGTGTGATATCAAAATATCAATCTTGTCATCCAATCATATTTATCAAATTGATCGTCACTAATTAAATGGCTATGGCACACACATGTGCCTTTGTAACCAAATTCTTAGTATAATTATATCAATTAAATTTTTCGTTGTCTATTTAGGGCTAGCCTCCAATAATATTCATCATTAGTCATAATATTGTATCAGAATGTTACACTGAAAATATTTTATAAAACCCTTATTTAGCACATTGCGGGGTAATCTTTTTGGTTGCTCTTGAGATTTCTCTTTATTCATCCAGAAAGCATTCATTCATGGTTTCTTTGAACACCTAAATCTAAACCACGTCTAAGAGTATGGAATTTACAACATTATTACCCATTTCGTTTAAGATTGTGGAGTTCAAGCCTTGAGTGATTGAAGGATTTCGAGATAGCAAGGAGATTTGGCGTTGTATCTTTGGGGATTCTGATTAGAGATTGGAGATGGAGATGGACTAGAGTTCGCGCTTGTGGATTTAAGTTTAAGAAGATTTGGCAGAAGGACTGGGGCTTAAGGGAGTTAGCCGTCATGTTTTCGGTGGTCTGTAATCTTCAATGCTTCTCTGGGTCATATAATCTATTTAGACGCACTTGGGGACATATCACTAGGCATTTAGTCAAGTATGGAAACTTAGATATCTACCTAACCCATAGGTAGGTGACTAGGCAACTTGACACTTGGACGTCTGGAAATTTGGACAACTAGGTGGCTTAAAGCTACGGATGCACACACAAGAAGTAAAGTTTCAACTATAGCTACAACCTTATTAGTTCATGACCAATAGATTCAAAGAATGAAAGGTGGGAGAAACCACAACATGATAGAAAAGAACCATACTCCCTAAGAACGTGGGAATATTTAGGCATATGTAGGTGTTGTGTTAGCAGTTACATGTTCACGACTATCCAACATGGTTTGCTTCTACAGAATGTGGGGGCTAAAAAAATTTTGGGAGAATTTTTAGTAAGAAATATATATTTTTTTTAAATTGAAAAATTTATGCATGCAAACTTTTTTTTTTCTTAAAATGAAGATGACAAGGCAAGAAATAATGAGTTTGTATTTCTTTTCCTTTCTTAGCTACCAACAAAGCTAAATGAGAAAAACTTACCAAGAAAATATCAAAATTCATCAAACAAATGGCAAAGAAAATTTTCTTAACCATCCAAATAAAGATTAACGGAGAAATTTTGAAGAAAACATCAATACGCCTAAAATTTCAATGGTTAAACTTTAAGATTTAAGATAGTTAAAGGATTGGGCCAAATTTTTGAAATGAGAAAAAAGAAAAATGATGAAAATTTTGGAAAAAATTTTGGGCAGAGAAGTGATAAAAATATGGGTAAAAATTGAACTTATACAAAATTTTAGAGTCGACTAATTTAAAAAAATTAATAAAAACTTTTTATGTATAAATTTGTTTTTCC
The DNA here is from genome assembly GCA_008638375.1 of Nyssa sinensis. Classification (NCBI taxonomy): domain Eukaryota; kingdom Viridiplantae; phylum Streptophyta; class Magnoliopsida; order Cornales; family Nyssaceae; genus Nyssa; species Nyssa sinensis. Next base: position 28,007,454 of record CM018039.1, on the reverse strand, counting down.
AATTTTTGAGGTAGGCTATAGTCTACCCTAACCCCTTCGTGCTTCCGCCCTTGAATGTGGGGAGTGAGGGCCTAGGTGGAGAACATGGGTAATTGAGACTTAAAAAGACCTATAGATTTCTGTTTTAAAATTCGAACCGAATCAGATGTCTGAACCGAAAATATTGGACCAGACAACTGAACCAAAAACACCAAACCAAAAAAACTGGACCAGACGGCTGAACCAAAAAAACCGTAAACCAGTCCATGATCCGATTGGCGTGATATAGCAAAACTATTTGCTAGGTAAAACCGTCTTCTTTAGCAAAAATCATAAGAAAAAAAAAACGCAATTCAACTTTCTCTCGAACTGTCAACGGCTCTAAAGAACCATCCGGTTCAAAAACATCATGAAGCTTTAGTGAATGAAAAAAAAAAATTAAATTTAAACTTTATAAATGTCCATCTCCTTTACCTTCTTCTTTCCTTTTCGATGTTTGATAGTAGGATTTAGTTTAAATGGGTAACAGAAGTAGTTCTTTTCTAATAGTAATAGTACAAGGCTTGAACTTTCTCTCTGCTACCCGCTGTGGGAGACTCCACTTCTCTACTTTACATTATTTCGGGGTTACAATAAAACACCCTGCTCTAAATTTTTAATTGATTGAAGCATGAGCACATTAGATCACACATAATGTTTTGTTTGAAGCAAATTTTGATTGTTTTATTTTTAAAAGATTTTGAATCATATACCACTTGTTTTTTAAAAATACAAATTTATATTTAAATAAATTACTTTAGATTTTTTTAGACAATAGATTTATATTTGAATATTTTCTTAACATAATTATTTTAACATTGTTTGTTATTTTGATATTTTTAATAATTTATATATTATTAAAATTAAAAATAAATATATTATGATATAATTACGATATTGCAGTTCAATTTAAAAAATTGCACCGATAACTCATGATTGATTTTTTTAAAACATTGTTATCAATACAAGTTTTGAAGGAGCACAAAAGTACTTCAGCATCAATCAATTACATAACCTATTCTAGGGTAGCATAACGTAGGAGTAGCTTTGTTTGGCATCAACAATGGGCCTAGTTGAATCCCAAGTAATCAAGTTAGATCTGCCGAATGGATTTTGTCACGACCCGAAACCCACCCTCTGCGGATTACCGGATCGCGACCGCCGCCCCGAGACCCGAAGGCCCCGAGACAAGGCTCGCATCTGCAGCGGTATCGAATAGATGTGCTACACATGATTGCGGAAGCATGAAAAACTTTTTCTTTTCTTTTCTCATTTTTAAATTATGCACATCCGTCCGATACTGTTGTTCCATACTTAACATACATGGTTACACATTCAGAGTATAACTAAAACTTAAAGACTTCATACATTAATACAATACATATTCGGTTGCCATGGTTACATATTCTTACTCTGTCTATTAATACAAAACGTACTACTAATGTTCATAGGTTCTTCAAAAGAAACTACTTAAACACATCCTTCCAAAAACAGCTAGACTTATCGTCGTTGTCCTTAAGACCCTGTCTACTGCATCACCTGAAAGGGGGGTCCGAACAAAGTCCGGGTAAGCTAATCTAAGCTTGTGAGCAATTCCAGTATTCGTCATGGGGTTTTCAATTAGCAGTGGTTTTTAGTACATAAGAGTTGTAAAACATTCACTGCCAATTTCTTATACGATTTAGAATACAAAGTACATGCATTCTTAAAACAAATAGCTTTGAAACATTTTAAGTATTCAAGCTATACTTATACTTGTCAAATGGAGTATATAACTCGAACATATGCATTTCATAAACAGATAGCTTTGAAACATTTAAAGTATTCAAGCTAAACTCGTACTTCGTCAAATAGAGTATATAACTCAAAACATATGCATTTCAAATAGCTTGAAAACATTTAAGATATCCAAGCAAAACTCGTACTTCATCAGATAAAGTATATAAACTTTAAATCACATAAATATGTATTTGAAAATGAGGGTAAAACCTGCTTTCATTTCCAAAATCACTTGTCACCTTTTCTCTTTAATTAGGTGGAATCTGTTTCGAACCAGACTCCCATTTTACTGCCAATACTATCGATCTCATTTGCCTGGGGGATTAGATCCTGCTAAAGGGCATTTACTGTTGAATCCCGAAGGATTTCAACCATCATAGGGGGTGGTACTTAGTACCGTTTATCTTGTAAAACATTTATCACATAACTTCTTCAATAGATACTTTCATGAGTATTAAAAAACATGAAATGTATAATTTCTACCAATAGGACTTCAAATACTTGTAACTATCAAATTCAGGATATTTAACATAATTTGGCATTTAAAACTTTAGACATGCTGAAATATGTTTTAAGAAAACTATGATAAATACCAATCACTGAGCATGTCATATAGAGTTATAAAACAGTACAGTTAAAAGCTGAATCATGTAAATACTGAATTTGAACTTCAAATACTTCACATCTTTGAACTTAAAACTTTTTCAAATCCATGGAGTTAAATCTCCAATTCAAACACAAGGTTACTCACCTCGTACTTCTGGTTTTCAATCTATTTAGTCGCCTTTCCTTTGGCTTCCTTCAACCTGTGAAGCCATTCTTGCAGCGTTTCGATGTCCTCCTATTTCTTAATCTTTTTCGCTGCTAGTTACTCCTTGGTTATAGTCTTGTAAATGAAGGGGCGAACGCAGGCCACTTCATTTGTTTTGGCAATTCGGATATATTTCTAAACTACCTGGAGCTGTTTTTCTAGCTTCTCTCGGAAAACTTTCTGTTTCGGATCATTTGCTATTTGTGCCCTTGTCATCATTGGGGGAACTTCTCGTTCTTGGTTCATTTTTGTGTCTATTTAATTCTCTGTTTAAAACACAATTTAACGTGTCAAGAAAACAGATTTCTACAATCATACTCTTCTGGTAGCTCCATTAACCTTAATGTAAAGTTATTTATTTGACACTGTTTACGTGTCGTGTCTTTTCGTATTTCATTTCTCGTATACGCCTTAGTATTAGTACTTTGGCATTACTCTAATTTATAGTCATCTGACTGATGCTATTCATCAAATTTTATGTCTTTTTATTTTAGACATTTCTTTAGGTCGAATAGACTCTACCATTGAGTCCTGAAGTGTCGAAGAAAGTCGGTTTAGGCTTTCCTAACATTTAATTCGGACTGTTATATGTAAAAGGGAAAAATGGTCATTTACCGTTTTACGTCTCATATTTTTCTATACTTCGTTTCGTAATTTGGACTCCATTTTTGAGTCCGGGATGTCAAAGAAAGTCAGTTGAGACCTTCCCTGATTTCATTTTGGCTTTAGAGGTACCAGGGGTATTTTGGTCTTTTTACCCTTTAAGTGTCTTTATTTTTCGGGACCCCATTTCGTGTTGTGGACCTCACCATTGGACTCAGAAGGTCCAAGATAGTAAGAATACTACTAATAACTTGTTAATTTTGGTCAAAGGGTATTTTGGTCATTTACCCCTTTACGTGTATTTATTTTTCGGGCTCCGTCTCATAAAACGGACCCTACCATTAGTCTCAGAATATCCAAAATAGTAAAAATACACTATTTGTATGCTTAATTTGGACTTCATTTGCTCTATTTATGACCCAAGGGCAAAATAGTAATTTAACCTCATTTATTAAATAATTAAATTAATTATTTAATTATTTTTTCAGGGGTCTAAATGCATAAATTTTCCCTCAGTTGGGCCTCAGTATAATTTTTCTAAAGCCCAGGGGTCAATCCGTAAATATAGGAAGTCATGGTTTATTTATTTTTAAATAAACTTGAAAACCAAGGGGTTCAATTGGGTCTTAAGTGAACCGGTCCAGTTCAGTTGCAAACCAACCGGTCTATCCGGTTTATTTACATGTGGCTGACGTCATGATGACATCAGCCCTAGCTGTCCATTTATTTAAACCGACATTCAAAACGTCGTCAGTTGCATTTAATCGGTGGCAAGCCCAGAGGCTGCCACCTGTCCGAGTCGACCCAGCCTTATTTTAAAAACCGAGTTGACTCGTCTTCGTCTTCCCCACGAGACCCGACTGAAAACCCTAGTTTCCGAATTTCTTTTCTTCCTATTTCGTGCAGTTTGGATCCATGGATCCTTACTGTTTTTGTCCCAAAATGTTCCTAAGGTATAAAAGACCAACTTGGCATTCATTTTAGACTTTAAAAGGGTACTGTTTGATCGTTTTTAACTTTGATAATCCGAACTGTAATTCGGTCATACATGTTTATTTCTGAGCCAAATCACTTACGGTTTGTTCCTATAATGATCCTCTATCCATGAGGTTTCAGTTTTCATTTAAAGAAATAGATTAAATCATGAGTTTCAAGGTTTGGGGTGTAAACCCGTAACCTGCAACTTGGTGTTTGAGGGTCATTTTTTGAGCTTTTTGGTCGCGGTCATATGTTTTTAGCATGCTCATAATATCTACTTTAAGTCTTGATAAGCCAAATCAAGCTTAAAGGAAGTCGATTCAGACCTGCCATGGGCAGGGTCTCTTTCTTTCTTGCTCTAAAACCCTTCTTCTCTTCTCCCCAGTTCTTCTTCTTTTGGTTTCTTTCGTGAGAGAACAACATGCTTTGCATGTTTTGGTTTTTAAAGAAAGAGTAGCCGACCTCTCTCTCTCTCTCCTCCAAATCTCTCTCTACTGCTCTCTCTCTCTTCTTTCTGATTGTAGCCCTACACTAGCCCTCACTTCTCATTAATTTTGCTTTTTCTCTTTTCTTCTTTGCATTAAATTTTACTAGATATTTATACATATAATATTTACATATATATACATATACACATATATACAAGACAACACACACACACACAACAGCCGACACACACACCATTCACACACTGTTCACACTTTTTGATATATATATATATACTTGCATACATACATGCTTCCATATACATACATACTTTATACATATATATATATATATATTATTTAATTAATATATATAACATTCCTTTACCTTAATTAAATAAATAATTTAATTAATTAATTATTTTTTATAAATTCTCGTAATACGTGTCATATGCCCCGGTATCCCAGGGTCGGGATATTACAGATTTGCCTAACCAAGACAAACTGAAATTAAGACTATTGTGATGCTGCACTTTTCGGCTCGCAATAAGTGAGGGCTCCTGTGACCTTGTAGAACACTCAGAAAGACGATCAGAGGTCCACCAGATTGGCTCCAGGTGGTAGCCGCTCCGATGCTTAAGTAAGTAAAAAGGAATTGAAAGACTGTATTGAAAGCCAAAGAATGAGCATGAAAATAAAGCGTACCTTTAGGGTTTAATTTATAGGTCGTGGCCTTCCTAAGTTGATTAGGATTCGATGCCATGAATATAGGGATTTGATTATCAGAGATTGCAGTTACCTTGTGGATCATTGAGTCGTAGACGGAGATAATCATAGGTAGTAGTTTCCGTGTTGAAGACTGTTTTCTTATTCCCTGATTGGCATTCGTTAAGGAAGCCATAAGGTCGGAGCCATATGAAATGTTGAATAAATATTGCCCAGAACATAAGGTCTGGGAGATCTGTGTATGAGAATGCCTTGAAGGCTTCGCTTGCACTGTATGACCGAGATTATCAGCTCTGAATGATATATATATATATATATATGAAGATGCCCTGAAGGCTAGTCACTGCTCTGTATGATCGAGATTATTGAGAATGCCCTGAAGGCTATTCACTGCTCTGTATGATCGAGATTATGAGCTCCGTATGCACACGTGTCTCAAGGTGATTGGTGTGTCTGTTTGTGGTATATCATATTGTAAGAGCAACTCGAAGGGATCTTTATCTCTTTAGGTTATGTTTATTTGTTGAATTGATAAAAAGATTTGATTAAATTAGTCCTTCATAATTTTATAAAATCGGTGTTTGAAAAAAAAAAGTATATTAATAATATCAAGAATAAATAATGACATTAATAATACAAAAAATATAAAAAAAAAAATTAATGAGAAAGAATGAGTGATAATTAATTCACTCTTATTCAATTAATGAAATAAACATGACCTAGATTTGATAATAGTTAATTATCAATTAATGGGTACCTCTTGGAATATAATACATTTTTTTTAACAGTATATTTACATTTTGATATAAAAATATGAAAATGACAAAAATATTTGTAATCATAAAGTAAGCAAAAGAAAAAGTCAAAAGTTATAAAAAAAAATGGATTCTATATGAAAATTTTGATTTTTTTTCCTCACACGTTTTTAATAGTTTCTTGTAGATTTCAAAATAAAATTAATTTCGTTCCAAGTTATGAATTCTCTCTTTCACTCTCTCTAATTCATATTTTCTATTTCTCAAAATCGTCCTACACAATCAAACAAGAAAAAAAGAAGAAATTTTTGTCTTTTCTTTTCTTTTCTTCCTAGTTTTAGCTTTCTAAATAGAGCCTCACTGTTCTCCATTCTTCAATTCTGTCTGTTTCCATTTTCCACCAACTTCTACCCACGTACCACTCGCTTGCATTTTCGATTACTAGTTACTTCAAGTTCTCCTCAAGTTTCGCTTTCTTCTTTCTTTTTCTCCCCCTTATATTACGCTTTCTGTACTCTAACATGAACCCCTTTTTTCCCGACAATTATGTTTTGAGGACTATATTTGATTCTTCAAACATATTATAAGTTCGAGCTCATATGACATATAATGTTTTTTTTTTTTTTTTGTTGAATGACTCGAGAAATTATGTATTAAGTGTTTGGGATAACTGAAAATTGAATTCCGAGACCATGCAATAATTAAAATATTATTTTATATGAACTTAAACTTATTACAGTAGTATTGTAATTTTTAAATTTTCTCCAGGTGAAGGTGAATCTTATATCATTAATAACAACATTAACGAAGGAGAACTAAGGACAAACTAGTCTAGAAGGAATGATAACCATTGATTTTTTTCTTTTCCTTTTTGGTAAAAGGTTCATCAAAAGCAATTCGAATTTAGACGGCATTCATTTCATATCATTGTAATTATAATGTTCATTTCGTATTAATTTAGTAGAAGTATAAATTAATTTATTTATTCACTCCCACACTTCACCTTCTATTAATTCTTTTCTTCTGTGACTGCAAAAGACTTGTTCATTAGTGTTATGAGGGTAACTTTAGACGATTTCTAGATACTGCTACAACAAGGATTATTAGAAAACTATCAATTATACCATTAGACAAGTAAAATTAAATTCTAGATTAAGAGTATTTGACGATTTACGTAATCCTATGACATGAACAGTACACAACACACACACATGTACACACACTTATATATATATATATATATAGAGAGAGAGAGAGAGAGAGAGAGAGAGAGAGCGGGGGTACCTAAGAATTGAGTCATTGCACATAGATGGCTTGATAAGTGGGAATAATGAATCTTGTTGGCTTTTTAACACAAAAAAATTATAAAGAGATTAAAAGAGATAATCATGGAATTGTCGGCAACATTAATATATAGTGGAAACTTTTGTATTGGACTGGTGGTGGTCCATCATCCTTGATGATCATGAAACAATCTCCTTCCACAGAGCACATGGCCCAACCCCTCATCAACTATGGAATTTGCCACCTCTTGCACATCATGCCCCCCTAAATTATATCTATCAAATGGTCGTAATACAGAAAGCAAATGATGTGTTGATCATAACCGTCTGATCAAAAGAAATTAATTAACTAACTATTATCATTTTCATATTTCACTGCTTACTTGACAAGCAATTATATATACTATATTAGCTAGTAGATATTGAATAAATGAAGTAAATGATGAAAGTCCCTTTTACCTTATTGGTTGTCCATCAACTTTAATATATAATATATATATATCATATGCATATATACTAGAATTTCAACATATAAATTAATCAACTAGTTTTCTATAGTCTTTATTGATTTATGGTTGCCCGCACTTAAACTCTGATTCATTTATTTTTGCGCTCGTTCATTAGTCTAATCACCTATAAATAAGGAAGTCTAATCAGTCATTGTATCCATGTTAAAACCAACACTTCTTTCTGTTGACAAAAGCTCCTGATTCTTCTTCACACCTATCCAGCTATGTATATTACGTTGTTTGCCAACTTTCTGATTAAAGTGTTTTACATGGGCAACATATTAAACGCTTATAATGTTACTGAAGTTTGACTTTTTCAAAAAGTTTAGTTTGGAGCACAACATTTTTCCTTTAAATCCTGATGAGATTTCTTGTTCAATACCTACCATTACATACATGTATAAGAAGATAAAATAAATGTCATGTTCAAGCTAACTAATTAACACTCTAAGCTATTGCTTTCTCCTAAAGTTTGATTTTGTGATTTTTAGGTTAGTAACTTTATGGTTGTGTCAAATTTACCTTCAAAGCCATTCAAATAAATTAATTAATAAATAAAATTATTTTGAAGTTTTTTTGTATTTACATAAATTAATAAGCAATGTTAGGGATCTCACTTTTTTTTAGGGGGCGTGTAGCAATGAGTCTCCATATAAAGTACTAATTAATACAAGATCCAACCCAAAATATTTTAATTACAAAATTTTCTCAATTAGTTTGGACCAAAATATCCCTCCATATGTACCCAACAAATCGAAACTCCAGCAGGCCTCCCACGCACTGAACCAAAATCAAAACTGTAAAAAAAATTTAAAACCTCTCGGAACCCTACTTTGAAACCACAATTTAGCCAAAAATTTCCCTACTTCAATTTTAAGCTAAAACCACCAAAATGAAACCCTAGAAACCGCAATTCTGATTCTATCAAAAGGAGTCCAAAAAACACACTAGTGACTCGCAAAATCACATTCAGAAATTCCTCTATCAAATATGACTCCAACAACATTAAAGAGCATTCTAAATCTCTAACAAAAAATGCAAAAGAAGCAAACAACAACATATTTGAAACATTGTTAGGGTTTTGAATGTGCTTATTGTTTTCTTTCAATGATTTGAAAATGAATCGTAAAATTTCATTTTACAATCACAATAGATGAAACAAAGAGATTGATTAAATATCAAAAACAAATAATTTGTTTGTTTATTGAAAAAAAAAACACAAATATTATCCCATTTTGTTGTCTTGAGTATTTTAGGAAATATATTTGAAATGAGAAAAAAAATATTAAAGACCACACAACAATGGTGTTTATTTATTTACTACACTGAGAAATTTTTGTAAAAGAAACAATCTTTATGTATGTATAAAGTCATTCAACATTTATTGCTTTCACAAGTTATATATATTTTTCTATTTTAGAATACAAAAACATTGCTACCTAATATAATTATACATATATATATATATATATATAAAGTCATGCAACATTTATTGCTTTCATAACCAAACATATATAAATTTCTCTGTCTATAAACTATTTATCCATTTCCTAATATAGACTATTTTAAGCACTGTCGCTAAAAGAAACCCTGACTACTCACTTCTTAGAGGTGGGAGGGAAAGTCATCTTTTCAAATTGAGTGCATGTGAATAAGGAAATGAGTTGCCAACTTGTTTTGGACAGATAACAAACAAACCCGATACAACCCATGGAGAATACATATAAAGAAAATAGCAAAGAAAATTACAAATTACATTACTCCTTTTTACATTCTAAACCCCTTGACATGGGTAAAAAAATTAAAACAAACTATTATATAATAAATAATAGAATTTTGAACTCGAGAGCCAAGGTACGAAATGGGAAGGAGTTAGGCACCCATCTCGCCCAATCCGAATAGACTAGCCTCTAGTATTCATCCACAAGGCCTATATTGCATGACATAAATAAAGAAAAAGAAGAAAGAATAATAATTGCATGAATAAGTAAATCAAACAAAAATAAAAGTACAAGCAAAGAGAAAATAATAATTAGAAAACAAAGACTCGGGCTAGGAGGCATCCTATGTATCTGTTCAAATAATTGAATCAGAGTTAACATAGTTGTCCAATTCAATTGCTTCTATCAAGAGTGATAAAATAAATTGAATTGGGAAAAGAGAAAATGAAGGGTTTAGAGAGTGTACTTAATTATTTGTGGCTAATCAGACAAAACTTTAGCTTGAACTCCTTGATGTTGAATATAGTTAGTTGTGTAGAACTCCGTTTTGTGTTGGGTAGAACTTTGGCTTATGTAGAACAAAGATTTAAAAATATAAAAAGAGAAATATAAAGAGGAAATTATTGCAGTAGCACTCTAGCTTCTAATTTTCTGTGTCCTTGATTATGATGGTCAATGGGCTTTATTTATAGGTAAAGTACGGAGGTGATCCAAGGGTTGACAATGAATCTTATGTATGGAAGGCTTATATTAATGCTTAATAAGCAAGGTAACAAGATAAGAAGGTTTTTTGTGCATAAGAAAGACAATTCCTTAGACCAAGAAAGGGAATGATAAAGGCAAATATTTGTGCACAAGGAAGTTAATTTCCAAGGAATTGATGAACGCAAGTAATTGGGCCCTCAAATGATTAAAATGACCTACAAAAGATAGGATTATGTCAAAAATATCAAATTAAAGTGGCTTCCAAATTGCAAAATGACACCAACATTATAGAAATAACCCAAGAATGTGAAAAATCTCTAGAATTTACCAAACTACTTATAAAAGGTAGGAAAATGTTAGAAATTACCAAAGTAACATTGATGGTCAATGATGTGTGTGATGACGAAAATATCCTCAAGGGTCCTAATGTACCAAATAACCTAAATGTCTCTAAGGGAAAAAAATGACTAAAATGCCCTTGGTGGGCATATTGATCGAAATGCCCTTAATGAAAGAAATGACTAAAATACCTTTGGTGGGCATAATAACCAATTTGCCTTTAATGGAAAAAATTACCAAAATGTCTTTAGTGGAGAAAATGACTAAAATGCCCTTAAGTGGGACATATTGTAGTAAATTCTCAAAAAATGACGAGCCTACCCTTATACAATCAAGGCTTTCAAAATGAGGTGTCTACAAAGAGCCCCTCATTGGCTGAGCCAACATTGTTTCGTTTTCAAGTGTTAGAAATTCATTTTGTTTCAATTGAATTCTAGGTGAGTTTTCAAGTTTCTTTACTGTCAGCTTGTTCTTAGACCTACCATTTTAGAGCCATTCGTGCTTAAGTAAAGGTCCTCACATAGCTATAATTCACACAAGAACTTAAAGAGATTAAAATAATTCAAGTTCTTACTAGATTCAAATGGTTTTGGATTTTCCCTTGATTTTCTCTTTCCTCATTTCTTTCTGTCCAAACAGCTTCTTTGGCTCCTTCACACACAAATTTCTCTCTCTTTCTTTCACAGTTTCAGCAACTAAGGCTTGGTCTGTATAGGGTTGTATATATACGTGAATTCTTGCTTCATGCCTAAGAAATTTAAGTCAAAAGTTAAGACTCTATGGCTTGTGCAGTGTTGCAACTTGCAGACTATAATGGTGGCTGAGGGGGTGTGCATGTGAGACACTGCAGAATTCAGTGCATGTATGTTCCTTATATATATATATATATATATTAATATTTACCCATTGTTTACACACACACACATATATATATATATATGTACATACACACACCTACACACCTCATGTGTGTGTATTCAGCCCACCCTTATCATGTGCAAGTTATATGATGAGGAAAAATAATTTTTTCATATTTTTTCTATTTTATTTAATTTAATTTTTATATATATTCAGGTATATACACCTATATACACAACCAAATGTGTGTGTTTTGTCTCTTCTCATCATGTGCAGGACACATGATGAGTAAAATAATTTTATACATTTTTTCTTATATTTTACGTATTTATTTTATATTTTATTTAATAATTCATAATATTTGATGTATAATTTTTCTTAGTTAAAGTTAATAATACATTGATCACTTAACCCAATGACTTTATTAACCAAGATTGGTTTAGGTCTTTCGATGATTAGGTTGGATTTTAATACTACATTGGGTTATGAGCTAGCTAATATTATAATTTACATTATAATTACTGTTGTTGAATTAGGTTAGTTTCTAAACCTAATTCACGCCACAAAGTTGCAACAGGACAATCATATCCGAAGAAACCAAATTTCTATTTCAATCTGATCCGTCTTTTTTTTGGAATGAATATATCTTTTCATGAATAGACTATAGATACTTTTCGGATTCATTGATTCTGGGATATTATGAACAAACTAGTTGATCTACCCCCATTGCGGGTGTAAATCTTCCGCTGATTGCGAAAAACAAGCATCCATCCACCCTTGTCTCCCCCAAATTCGATACTCCGCCATTGTACTTTCTTGCTTTCCCAAATGCCATTTTTCATATTACAGAAATGAATAGTCTGAATTATTAAGTTAAATTGACAAATTGAATAAACCCAGTTTCACACCACACAATTTATCACAAGCTTGCAATTGAGTTTTCTATATATCTAGCTAAAATCATTTTCTTATAAGAATAAGAAAGAAAGAAGAAAACAAAAAAAACCGTATTGAGGTAAAAGCGTGGTGAGTTAATGTAGTACTGATGAGTGGGAAGTATTGACAAATTAGGAAAGAAAAATAGTAGAATTTAAAATTTATAAGCATGTGAGTCCATAAATATGAGACGAGAGAAAAACGTTTTAGAGGTGGGAAAAAATTCACATTCAGCTGCTTTGGTGTAGGTGTAATGATGGGTGAGGAAAGTCAAAACAGACATTTGGAAAAGGTAGAATCAAATCAAGGACCAATTTGTTCGCTTCTCACCGCTTAATTTGAATCTTTGCTTTTCGACGTGATTTCCTCCAAAGAAACAAGAAGAGAGAATGAATGAAAGTTTCTTTTAAAAGTTTAATTTGTAACAAAAACGTGGAAATGGGAGGGTGAAAATCATGAAAGGCCGACACACCCAATCATTACGATCTTCGTTGACACCAAGAAAATATAACTCTTCCAAGCAACTGTTGAGTAAAGAAAAGACATGCCACCATATTTGTACATGTTTTTAGTTTATGTGTATATATATATATATATATATATATAACTATGTGTGTATGTAGATATAAAGAAATCAGGATCAATGTTATATATTTTAAATTTTTATTTTTAATAATGTAACAATATTAAATTAATTATATATATGTTAAAAATATACATTTTGGGATAAATGAGAGAGATTTGGATGAGGGGCTTTAATACTCAATATGAATGCAAAAAAGAAATGAGTAGGTCTTCTATACATTAGCTCCTACTTTCTTTTTTTTAATCATCGCAAGTAGTATTTTGTTACCATTAAATAGAAGCACATAGAGTCTATGAGCCAACTCGCGTAGAGAGGGATGATTAATCCCCATATTTTCATTGGGGAGTGAGAATAGAATTCTAATCTTTCTAATCCCCAGATATATATATATATATATATATATATATATATATATATATGCATGCATGTGATCATCGATTTGGATAATTTTTAAAAATACAGACTATAATTCTTTTCGAGTCACAAAGTGAGAAACTATTACATTTGAATGATGTTTACATAATCACAATCTAAAATATTGTAATTACAATTATTAGATTTTACAATTAATTTATAAATAAAATTTTAATTTTAGATACTTCGTATGCATATATTTAAAAAAAAATTTCCTTCATAAAATTAATTATATATAACACCAAACCTTATATCCAGTAAACATCCAAACATATGGATGTGATATAACAACATTTCCAGCCTTTTATCCGACTTAATTCCAAACACTAGATTGAAATATTCAATATGCTACAGGATTTATATGATTTTATATTCTATCCGATCCAACTATATCTTATTCAATATCGCATTCTTATCCGATCATCCAAACGAGGCATTAGGAAAATGTTTTGTATAATACTGGTTTGGTTTATCGAATGATGTGTCAATAATACTTTTGAAATTAATGATTGTGTTTTATTTTTTAATTTAAATTTTATAGAAGAGTTATGATAAATGATGTTATCCAATAAGTCATTCACTTAAACCTATCCAGTGTACCTACCATTACTCATTTTATTAGGATTAGAATAAAAATATGAGTTACAGTTTTTCTTGTCAAAATTATAATATTTTGATTCTATAAATATGATGTAATAGGTGTTTATGGCTAAGTATTTTTTTATAAATAATATTTAATTATGAATTTGAGATATTTTTTCTCTTATTGAATAAGTATTATCGGTGTTACTTGATTTATAAAAAATTCAAACTTGCCAAATTTATTTTTTCACATTTCCATGCTCTGTGATATAAGGTCTACATTAGGGTTCCATAGCTCTACAGGCCATATCTAAGATATGACTAATATCATACAAAATACGTGGTGCATGCAAACAGAATTTTTTATATTTAAATTTGATGCAAATTTATATGATTCATTACATCAATGCTATTACTTCAAAAATAAAAGAATCATTAATATGTTTTTGTTCTTTTATTTTCAAATGTACCATTTTGATATCAATTTCAAAGACAATTCTGTACGTACGTAACTTGTATTTGTTAAACATGTTCCTTACATATTACTTCTAGATAACTAGTATTGTATTCCACACTCTTTTACGTAACACACACATACATACATACATATATATATATATATATGTTGTGGTGTATACAATACTCTCCTTGACTAGTATACCCCCTTATGTGAAGTGTAGACTACTTGGAGATGCACCACGCGTGTGGAAAATGTGAATTCTAATAAATTGATTGTTAATATATATGTTTTCACTTCTCAGATGGTTATGGGCCTTATGGATGTTGCTTGTTGAAGGATCATATTTTTGTGCATATTAAATCAATAGATTGTGATGGTTTAATTTTTCTTAGTTTGATTGAAGAAGAGCAGTGGTAATCAAGTTGAGAGCAACAGTTGAAGACAAGGCTTGGAAGCTGCCAAAACACTCAATGAGACCTTGTGGTCCTTTCATGAGTACACTCTAAGAAATTCCAGCACATTTCTCACTCTCTCTCTCTCTTAATAAATATAAAATGAAGTACGCTTCATCTATATCACTCACATGACAAAGCTAAAATCTAGAGAAACCCCTTGATCTGTATGTCGCAAAGAGACTCTATGATAAATATGGGAAGGAAACAGTACTCCAAAATGAATTGACGGCAAGCTAGCTAGCTGTTCTAGTGAGTGAGGAGGGTAAAGGATCGAGATGGGCCATCATCACTGCTGCAGCAAACAGAAAGTTAAGAGAGGTCTATGGTCTCCCGAAGAAGATGAGAAACTCATCAAACATATCACTACTCATGGCCATGGCTGTTGGAGTTCTGTCCCAAAACTAGCAGGTTTATATGGGATATATATATATATATATATATATATAGATATATATTATGTTCATTAATTACTCCTCCATTGTTCTTATTCTTTCCATTTCTTGAACTGGGTTTGTTGTTGAGATATTGCAGGCTTGCAAAGGTGTGGAAAGAGTTGCAGATTAAGGTGGATAAATTACTTGAGGCCAGATCTCAAAAGAGGTTCTTTTACTGAACAAGAAGAGAGAATCATCATTGATGTTCATAGAATTCTAGGCAATAGGTGGGCTCAGATAGCCAAACATTTGCCTGGT
Source organism: Nyssa sinensis (assembly GCA_008638375.1). Lineage (NCBI taxonomy): Eukaryota > Viridiplantae > Streptophyta > Magnoliopsida > Cornales > Nyssaceae > Nyssa > Nyssa sinensis. The sequence continues at coordinate 27,991,819 of CM018039.1, read as the reverse complement.
AGAACAGACAATGAGGTGAAGAACTTTTGGAACTCATGCATCAAGAAAAAGCTTATTGCACAAGGGCTGGATCCTAACACTCACAATCTCCTCTCTTCTCATCATATTAACAATAATAACAACAACAATGCAAGCAATCTCTCTCATCATATCCATCAACAAACCACTTCAGCTTTCTCTGTAACTTCACAGACCAAAAATGCTTCCATAGACATGAAAACACCTTTTGTAACATTACCTCCTTTTCCACCTTCTGATACTAGTCCTTTCATTCCAACCACATTGCATGAAAACTCCATCAATACTACCTTTGAATGCCAAAACCTTAACTTTTCTTCAACAGTAAGAGATCAAAGCCCGCATTCTCTGGTGGAGTTCGGTACCCAATCTTCAATGGGAAGTACAGTGCCAATGTCATCTTCGTCTTTAAATCCATCTGGGTTTGGGATGGCTAGACGAGAACTGCATGTGGAATACTAATTTGGAACCCTTTAAACCCACAAGACAAGAAGAAATGCAGGTACAACAGCCACAGCAGGAAAAGATTTGTGAGGGAGAAATAGATAAAGTTAACAGATTGGGCAGTGGTCAGAACATGGATTCCTTTGACAGCTCTAATTTTGATTTTGAGTTTGTGGAGGCTGCACTTATGCCCTGTGGAATGTATTGTGATGTGAGTAATTCTATCGATCAACTTGCATGGGATTATTAATTTTTCAATTTTTTTTATTCTTTTGTGTATATTTTAGAGGCATTTACTGAGACTCCAGAGTCTCAAAAACTTCAAATTCAAAGGGGTGGGGTTGCCGGACGATACTAGTTAATATTCTGTTTGTTAAATGACTCTGTGTAGTATGTGTGAAACATAACCAGCCACATCGCGGGTGGAATATATGAACGGTATAGTATCTTTGTAATTAATTTCCTTTTATTTGTCCTTATTTTCTTTTTCTTTTTTTTTATTAATTTTAAATTTGTTTTGGCTAAAGAACTTTCTAGTATTAATGTTTGATGCAAATATGAGTTAGAAGGATAATATTTTACTGCTCATGTAATAGGTGCATATATAGTATTCATATAAATTACGTTACATTAATAGGATCCAGACATCATTAATAAACTAATATTATATAAGCAACAATACATGAGTTAGGAATCATTAACTCGAACTCAAATGATATTCTGACTGTAGCTATCTATAGACTGTAGCTTTTGTAATTGTTCTCTCTCTCTCTCAAATTGATTAAACTACGTATATTGTTTTCTCTTTAAATTTCTTGAAATTATTTCTATCTTAGTTCCAGAGAATAACAGAACTTCAAACTAGAATCATCAAACCCAGGACCTGTGACATTAAACTTCACAGCAATCTAACCAACGGAGAAAGTTCTCCTAGATAAAATTTGACTCGCTATATTGTCTTTTCAAATTTCTTATGATTGTTTCTTTCCCACAACTCTAATAATAATAATAATAAAAAGTAAATTATACTGGCACTCACGTGATTTAGCTATTTTCACTTGATTCTCCACGGCTATCAAATCTGATGGATCGGTCTCCTAGGTTATAATATTACAACACTTGACATCTTCCATCAATCTATTGCAAGTATTTTGGATGTAAAAATGTTATGTATTTGCACGTGACTAGCTCTAATAAATTAAAAGGTTTATGAAGAAAAATATGTCGTCAATTGCTCCTACATATATCTGAGCATATAAACACACACACACACACATATATATATATATATTCATATATACATGAATCCTTTAATGTATTAAGAAATCTCTTCACATCAACCCCATAGTAGCACTATAAATCAGAAAACCATCAAGAAAGGGGAGGGAGAGAGAAAGAGAGTGTGAGTGAGTGGTAATTTCTCTAAACAAAACTCTCGTTGCAGTCTTTCAACACCGGACCCCTTTTTATGAACCATCTGTATACCACCTAAAAACACCACCCATAGTTGCCACCATCCACCAGCCATAACCATCCACTCTGCTTGCACCCACCAACTCACAGCCCCTCACCCTCCTTTCTGGCCGCTCACACCACCAACAACACTAAAACGGTTTTGGGTCTCAATTAATTAACAAAATTAATTAATAACTAACTAATTATCTCACAGAGTATGCAAATATTCCCAAATTTATTTTCCTAATTTAATTAATTACTTTGGCAAAGATCGTTGAACCAAACAACAAACCGATTGTTCCAAGATATATACATTTGACACTAAATTTCAAATAAAATATGAGCAAGTGCTATATAACATATAACAAATAATAATAATATCAAGCATAAAAATAGAGAGTCAGCACATAACACCAAGTCTTGTGTGAAAAACACTCTTAGAGAATAAAACTCACACTTGCAAGAAAAACTCACTATTTATCTAATCCGTACAAGGTTACAATAGACCTTTATAAACTAACCTTATTACAGTCCATCGTAGTCTTCTATCATTAGTCAATGTCTAAAGTCCTTTCCAATGTGATCTTCCGTACTATTGATTGCATTTTCACCAATAATCTTCTTCACAACAACTATTTTTATCACCAATCTGAGCTCCATAGATCAATACTCTATCGTGTCATGGGAAACAGTGAACCCAAGACTCACAATTACCTTTGTGAATAAGGAACTATATAAAATCCTTATTTGAATATGTATTTAGACATTAGGATTCATGAAAAGTATCAGAGTACTCAAATAAAAAGGCTTTTGAAGCAGCCGCCCAATGTAGAAATATAACTCTATATTACTCTAAGCTCTCTCTAAAATAATTTCACACTACAGGTATATATAGGCACTTCAAAACCTAATATAATTCAAAAACCAATCAACCAATTAGAATGGCGGAAATTCTACATGTGTTCAAATGGAAGAGAGGTCTCTATTCAAGCAAGACAACTATTGGAATTCAACTCACGTATTCGATAAAAATAAATATGAATTTCTCAATAAAGCAATTATTAGGAAATAAAATAATTTTAGATATTTTCAAAAAGAATTTGTTCAAAAGTGGCTTAGCCTATAGTCAAAACAAACTCACTTAGGGTCAAATTAATCATAGTAAGGTTCATATATAAACTTCAAGTTAAACCACTGTACATACTAATGTTATCTTAATCATGTATGTAAGTGCCTAAATGTGATTTATCTTTCCCAAATGGGATATAAAGCAATAGATTGATCGTATAAGCCTTCATCATATGTAAGAGTTATAAATTGTGTTTGGGATAAGCAAGTCTTCAATGTAGCAATTGACTAATGAAACAAGCTTCAACAAGACTGATCTACCCTTAATAATTGTAGACTCAATATATACTTTTTTGAATGAATTACCAAAATATCATAAAGAGAAAATTTTTACAATTATTGCAAATTTAAATTTCCAAACAAGCACCATCATGCTTCTCTCAACCAAAATGCAACATCAAAACCACCATTTGCACCTAATGGCCACCAAGTCATCAACTACTACCATCACTGTACATCAACACCCCTTTGCCACTACGCCTAAGCTGGCTACCATGAAGATTGCCTCGATGACCATCCATTGTCTAACCCCTACACTGCCATCAATTGCCACCCACAAACTGCCAACCAAGTTGCCACCCTACAGCTACAACTACAAATGATTGAAACTCACTAGCACCACCATCTCAACTCCACAGGCTTGCACTCCATATAAATACACACTCACACGTATATACATAACATATATACACACGTATACACACACACACACACACACACACACACATATATATATATATATATCTATACATATGACACATATACAAAGACACAAAGACAAAGAAGATATACCTATTTTGGCACTTTTTCTAAGGGGTAAAATCAGTATTACGAAATATATTTGTGAAAATGTAGTGTAAAATAGTCATTGCACCATTTCCATTAATGGTCATCAAATGCATTTCCATTGCTAAATTACAGGGGGTGTTCATTTTTATACCATAAGCTGGTTAAGTGAAAAATGGGTAAACCATGGAGATGTCCGTGTAATATACCCCAATAATAATAATAATAAATTATTGTTATTATTATTATCATCATCATCATCATTATGAAACAAGGCATCCACTCATTTTCGGCAATAACAATGAAAAGAATTGTTTTATTTTCTTGTGAAAAAGTACAAGGAAGAACAAAAACACAACAAAAAAGCAACAAAAGAATAAAATGGATAACAAATTAAGCAAATAGGAAGCTAGGATCATAATTATAAATGTCTTGTTGTACACAGTGTTGAAATTTTCATTTTAATAAAATTATTTTATGAGTTTGATTGTAATATTAAGAAATTAATACATTTTATTTTAAATGACATGTCCTTTGGTAATGATCGAATAAAGAGTTTACAAAGTCATGACTTTTGTAAATGGATACAAGGATCCTAAAAGACTTTTTTTTTTGGAAATCAATAGCAAGTCCTATGTTCTAAATGAATACGGAAGTCCTGTGATTGGTTTTCCTTTGACCCTAAATGGGAAAAAGGGTAAACATTGAAAAAAATTTGTATATTATTATTGGTATCTTGTATTCTCAATTTGACTCGCACCTACAGGCCCGACCTGGAGCTTATTGACAAGACTCTGCAAACTCGAGGGCAACTCCTAAGAAAAACTTTTTAAGGCACTTTTTTGGAGATCTACACATAGACATTAATGAAAAATCCCTTACAATAAATTGATTGGTACTAGATAGGGTTCCTAGTTGGGCTACCCAACTTGGTTTTGTTAGGGCTTAAGTTGTGTTACGTATAATTTAGGACAGGTTTGGGCAAGAAAATAAAAGTCTAATCTCAATTCAAGTTGGGCTTGGGCTCAACAATAGGAAACCTAATCCCAACCCGAGCTTGGTCTATATATTATATGTAAATACTTTTAATTGAAATACCATTGGATTAATAGGGAAAGAGAGTTTATTGTTGGTTGATTTACTTATAAGTATCTTCTAAGAAACCCTAACTATCTCATCCTAAACCCCACCTTATGAAAATTAGGGATAATAATCGGCCAATTAGGTACTTGTCCAATACACTAACTATGTTTAATAGATTGGTGATGTGTCTAACCAAAGGCCCCTTAACTGGTACATAATCCATGCATTCATACTTATATAGCAACGAAAAATAAACATGGCAAAGCATAACTAAATACTTAATTGTCAAATACGACCAAGTTTGAAAATTACAATCCAAAGGTCATCATCCTTTTTCCCAAAAGTGGTTGTAATCCAATCCATCTTTCTAAGTTGTGCTATCGAAATTCTCACTTGAAATATGCAGGATAAAACCCTGTGAGCTTTATGAAAAGCTCGTAAGTAACTCAAGTTCCTTGTTGTAGGTTTGCTGAATCTTTTACATAAACTTTCATGGATAGCAATATGAAAAATTGTACTGAAAGCTACTAGTAATTTTAAAACATTTTCATAAAACTGAGGTTTGGAAGATATACTGTAAAATTAAGCAAGTGTTCGTGCTAGTCTAGTTTTGCAATATAAACATGCCATCATAAAAATAAGTTCTAGAAAGTAACTCAATAAAATAATACATGCCAAACATTTTATAAGCTCAATCCCTGAGGACTGTAAATGTCACCTTAGCAATTTCTATGTAATTTAAAGCTCTGGGGTTTCATAGCCTACTTATCGGATTCAAACTCCCAACAGAGTCGCTTATGAAGACCAACTAAAGGTTTATCGGCTTTTAACTCCCGACGGGGTTCTATAGGGCACATAAACTTTATTCTAAAACATGCTTGCAAAACATTCTTTAGGCTATCCATGCTAGTCAAAATATTTAAAGTGATACTAGTTAAAAGATGCAATTCAAATATTCATCACAATATTCTAAAAGTTGTTATGTTGTTAAAACATTTAGCAGTAATAATCTGGAAAGATATAAGGCTGTAAAAGAACTGCATTTAATGAAAATAATCTCAATTTCAAGGTTCAAAGTTATTCACCTTAGCTTTAGCTTAGCTATATATCTTTAGTTCTCGGCTACAAGGTAGCTGCTTTCACACTCCTAATCCCGATATGATTTTATCTCTAATAGATTATTACCTATGCTTTCATGATTCTCGGAGTGTTCCCGAGTGACTTCTTTTCTTCTGCTTCTACCATTGACGACAGTAGGAGTTCTGATTATAAAAGGGGTCCAACTAACCATTTCAACCCTCTTAGTTGTCATTCGTTTTCTTCTTTCAGTCTTTTTTACCGTAGACACCTCATTTTGAGACTCTTGATTGTATAGGTTTAGTTTTGCCATTTTTTTGGAAGTTATGAAAATATGTCCCATCTAAGGGTATTTTAATAATTTCATATTTATACCCACTGACGACATTTTGGTCATTATGTCCATCGAGGGCATTTTGATCATTTTTCCCATAAAGGGTATTTCGGTCATTATGCCCACCAGGGACATTTTGGTCATTCCGCCCATAGAGGGCATTTAGGTCATTATGCCCACTGAGGGCATTTTGATTATTCTGCCCATAAAGGGTATTTCGGTCATTATGCCCACTAAAGGCATTTTGATCATTTGACACATTAGGACCCTTGAGGGTATTCGAGCCATAATGGCCATTAAGGAAATTTTGGTAATTTCTAGTGTTTCCCTATCCTTTAGAGGTAGTTTAGTAAATAGTAGAAGTTTCCCACCTTATAGGGGTATTTCTGTAATATTGGTGCTATTTTGCCATTTGGAGGGCACTTTGGTAATTTTAGCATATTCATACATGTTATTTTGGTTATTCATGTACATACATATAACTTCTATGTCATTTTACCCATATAGGGTCAATTTGGTAATTTTAATCCTTAGGGACAATTTTGAATTTTTATGCCTTAGTGGTATTTTTGTAATTACCTTCTCCTTAAATTCTCCACCGAATTAGGGATAGTATAGTAAATATAGGTTTGTGCACAAAAACTTGCCTATTTCCCTTCATTATTTGTCCCCAAGTAATTTCTAAAGCAAGCTCCTTATTTCAAGGGATTTGTTTTGACTTGTGCACAAGATAGTTTTCTAATCTAATTTCCATGCTCATTAAGGATTAATCTTAGCCATCCATCCATAGGATTCATTGTGAGCCCTTGGATCAGACCTTTTTACTTTTTCCTTATAAATAAGACCCCTTGGCCACCATAATCAGGGATAGAAAAATAAAAAGCCAAATGTTGCTGCAATAATTCTCTATTTTCTATATTTCTTCTTCCATATTTTTTAAGTCTTGTTCTACACAAGTAAGAGTTCTAATCCATTGAAGACGGATTTCAACATTATTGGAGATTCAAGCTCAAGGAGTTCAAGCTCAAGCCTTGTCTGATTCAGCACAAACAATCATGTACGCTCTCTCAAACCCTACTATTTTCTCTTTTTCCCAATTTAATTCATTATACCACTCTTGATAGAATCAATTGAATTGGAGAACTACGTTGGCTCTAATTCCATTATTTGAATGGATACGTAGGATGCCTTATAGGCCCGAGTCTACTTTTTTCCCTTAATCTTATTTACTTTATGTCTTTTTCTTATTTTATTCATGTTATCACAAACACACACTCTCTCTACTCCTTCTTTTGATTTATTTGCTTTATGTATTCCATTTATTTTATTCGTTTATGTCATTATTATCATTATCTATTTCTCTCTTTTATTTATGTTATAGAATATAAGCCTTATGGATGAACACTCGAGGCCAGTCATTCGGATTAAGTGGGATAGGTGTCTAACCCCTTCTCATCCCGTACCTTAGCTCCTGGATTCAGAATTCTTTGGTTCATTGTAGACTAGTTTGCTTTACTTTATTTTTGACCCCCTATGTCAAGGGGTTAAATAAGACCAAAGCATTGTAATTTTAATTTTCTTTGCTATTCTCTTTACATATATTCTCTATGAGTTGTGACAGGTTTGCTTGTTGTTTAGCCTAAAAACATCTGGCGACTCTTTTGTGTATTCATGTACATCTCAATCCGAAAAGAGAGCGTCATCTCCCACCTTGAGGGAGCAGACTTTAAAAAATTAGGATTTGTTTACTCCTCTTTTGGCGCCTGCGCTCACAATGGCAACTCTACTAGGGACTAAGAGAGATAGACTCATTATTGTGTTCGTTTACAAGGCTTTCATTGTTGTTGTGTATTTAATTCTTGTATTATCTTGTTTATTTATCGCTTGAATAGATGAATAGATATATTTAATTCATGTGCTAATGAATTTAATTGGAATACCAAGAACACACTTCACACCATGACATATGTATATGTACTACAAACCTTTCTACTACCCCCCGGACGGTTGGTAGCCCGATACCCTAGTTCGTTCCTTGTTGTTGGAAATGCCGGTAATAGCCCTCCACTCCTTGTCCACTTACTAGTTCACTAAGGAAAGCCTCTGATGGTGCCTTAGAAGGTATATCAAAAGGATTTTCGTCGTACCATTTGACCGTGATTCGTTTCCTAAATGACCACAAGAGGTATATAGCACATCTTGTTGAGGGCAACCTAAAAGCCTATGTTATCAAGCCTAACTTCATGTGTATAATTCACCTTAGACCCTTGGTTTAAGTGAAAAAAAAAAAAAAAAAACCCAATTTTTGCATAAGACACTCACTGGCCATTGCAAAAATCACGTCCCGAAAAAGACCAAAAATTTTTGAGACTTTGTTTAGCTGATTGGAAAACAGGTGAGTGCCGATCGGCACATAGTGAAGGTGTTGCCCTGCTCCATAATTTCATAAATTTTTTCAAAGTTCAAAACTTTTTTTTGAAAAAACTCTATTTTTCTCACTATTGGGCCTATGAAATGGACTTTTCTTAGGGTTTTTTCAAACCATTGATGGATCAATAATGATAAGTATCTTTTAAACAATCAGTTTAAGTGATTCCAACCGGCTTGGAAACGAAATAATCAAGGTAGACTACTTCGAGCCTATGATCTCCCATCTAGTTTAGAGAAAGAAACTGTAATGAACACAGCTCCTAGGGCCATGGATCGAGAACAATTGCTCCAAATACTAGCTAAAATAAGAAAAGACATCTCTAATTAATGAGAGGAGTCGCAAAGACTCGCCCAAAATTTTCAGGAATTCACACAGTAGAGGCTGCCACCACCTCTAGTTCTAGCATATCCAAACAATATGCTGCCAGTTCCTCAGCCAATCCCTCCAATATAAGGCTAGGATTTGCCTCAATAAAATTTGTAAGTTCATAATGTAGTGGTCCATGATTTTTTTTGATTTGGCCGAGCAATATCCACCCGTAGAAGAGGTGAAACCTCAAGATGAAGCCCCCATGAAGAAGCTCAAAAAGATGGAAAGACTCATCTATAAGTCCAAGCGGAGCAACGACATGATTGACATCCACAAGTAGTCTCTCTACCCCAAGGTTTGTCTTCCTTAGAAGTTTAAAATGCCTAATTTGGACAAGTTTCATGGGATCGCTTGCCCGAAAACACATCTGAAGCTCTATGTGAGAGCAATGCAATCCTTAGAAGGTAACACCAATATGCTAACTCAAATGTTTCATCAAACTCTGACAGGTGCCGCCCTTGTGTTGGTTCCTCAACCTAGAAAATGCCATGTTTAAGGACTAGAAAAAGTTGTGCAATGCCTTCGTGAAGTAATACAAGTATAATAATAAGCTTGACATTACCTTGAGAGACTTGGAGACCACCAAGCAATAACCAAAATAATGTCTATCAGCTTTCATTACCCGCTAGAGGAGCAAAGTAGCACAAATGATCAACCAGCCTAGTGAATTAGAACAAGTATAGATGGTAAAAAAGAACTTCCTTCTAATTTACCGTGAACCTCTATTTGCTCACTATTACGAAACCTTCAAAGCATTGGTAAGGGCTGGAACTCAGGTCAAGGATGCTATCAACGATAGCACTCTAAATTCAAGTGATTTTAGGCCACGAAAAGTAATTCCCAACACTAAGCCCGGCAAACCGACTCACATAATCAATGTCGTTAATGCTTCTTAGTCATTTTCTCACCTTGCTTCACAAGGCACACCTCAAAAGCGCCTTCAAAGGAAGTTATCCGATTTACCAGCTCCCATAGGGGACATTTACAATAACCTATATGAGAAAGGGCTTTTTCGGCCTCTAGAGCCTAAACCCGTTCCTAACCCTTTGCCCAAAGGATATGATCCTAACCACCATTGCACCTATCACCAAAGTAGTGGGCATAACATCAATTAATGTCGAGCCCTAAGGTATACTATCCAAGACCTCATTGATAGAGAAGCCATTAGGGCTCCCCTATCTAAGCCAAAATGTGACTACCCTTTGCTAGCTCATAACAACAGCCTTAACATCAACATGTTAAGCCGCAAGAATGATGATCCCACTAAGTTCATTACCAAGTCTTGTCATTCTACAAAAAATACCATAGTCATTCTAAATTGTAACATTATCACTTGAGATGAGATCATGTGAAGCAATAATGAAGCCAGCTCGGTCAATGTAGTCCATGTCACCCGAGGGGGCCAACCTTTCAAACCCAACCACTTGCAAGCAAATGACCCTATAATCGAATTTCTAAAAATTAGGCAGCCAGTCGAGACTTCACCACAGGCCCTCATCGAAGATAAGCTACTCAAGCAGCTCAAGAAGACTCAAGCCAATATTTCTATTTGGGGCTCGCTCACATCATCTTTTCCATACCGACATGCTATTATGAAACAATTGAATGAGTCTCAAGTTCCCACTACTACCACCCTTGAGTAGCTTACTCAGATCATTAGAAGGGTGCAATTCAACAATGTCATCACATTTATGAACCATGACTTACCAAAACGTGGGGCCAGCCACACCAAGGCCCTGCACATAACCATAGGATGTTTTGGGAAAAATAGTACCCATGGTACTTGTTGATAACAGATCAGCTCTCAACGTGTGTCCTCTTAGGACCGTGAAATGCCTTGGTTTGGAAATATCTGATTTGGCACCATCAACACAAGCAGTGCGGGCATACGATAACACATGACGAGAAGTGGTAGGAGTCATGGTACTCACCATGAATTTGAGCCCGATTGAAACCACTGCACAATTCCAAGTGTAGGGATGGCTCAGCCTCCTTCAACCTACTACTAGGCCAACCATGGTTGCATGAAATCAAAGCCATAGCTTTTTCTCTATATCAAAAGCTCAAGTTCATGAGCCAACTTAGAGTGGTCACCATTCATGGAGACACTAATCCCACTTATGACACTACTCTTATTCTAGAGATCTAGCACGAGATTGGTGACATGGAACTAATAGGTTTTAGTTATATCGAAAGTCTAAAAACTGAGCAAGCACTCGAAGATGGCATTTACAAAGGCATAGTCCTACACATCATGAAGATCATAAGGTATATGCCCAGCAAAGGCCTTTGTCGTTACTTACAAGGCCTGCCTATACCACCCCAACAACCAGAGAAGGAATACACATTTGGTCTTGGTTATACGCCTACTAAAGAAGACTTTTATAACAAAGCCTTGGTCGCTTGAGCCAAGAAAATTGAAAAAGAGTAAGGGTTGCCCCCAAAGTTGATTAAGATTAAACCATACTTCCCCACCTTGAATAGCATTTTTGTTCAACAAGGGGAAAAACACCTCTACTATGGACTTTCAGGAGCCCGGCTATGAAAAGAAAGCAAAGATCAGGTTCCCTAGTTGGGAAATCTTTGGGGACTGCATATGCGGCTATGATGAATTTATAATAGATGCTCCTTAAGACCCCCAACAGAAGATTAGGCAAAATAGCTTCAAGGGCTGTCTAAGTTTTTTATTAAGATTGAGCTGATAAAAGACGTGGTGGGGGATGGTCAATGAAGGCAGTGTTTATGAGAATCTCGAGAAGCAAATTTCTCAAGCTCTAACACCGGTAGATAATTAGTACATCATCAAGGGATCATAGGCCTTAAGGGACCAAGCTCAATAAGGAATTTGTCTATTCTGAGAAAAGTGATATAGATGCTAAAAATCTTTACTCTTTCGACTCTGATGAGTCATTTGATTTAAATTTTCTTAATCGTGATGAATTTGCAAACTATGTTCTTCCTGATTTTCTTTTTAACGAAATAAGTATTTCTTTCGAGTATCCCTTAATTGCAAATAATGAATGTGATGATGAGAATGATCCTTACCAAAATCGTAATTTAGAAGATAGGAAGTTCTTAATAGACATCACTAAAAAAAATCACCAAAAAAGAAGATAGGGCTCAAACAATTATGGAACAAACATTGACCATTAACTTAAAGCTAGAGAATGAAACCAATGAGGTAAAGATTGGTGTCACCCTAGCCCAAGCTAAAAAAGAAGCTCTAATTGAGCTATTAGGAAAATTTTCATAACGTCTTTGCATGGTCCTACAAGGACATGTTAGGCTTAGACATAGACATTGTCTAACAAAAAATCCCTACCTACTCTGAGGCCAAGCTAGTCAAATAAAAGCTCAAAAAATTGAGATCCGAGTGGTCTTTCAAAGTTAAAGATAAGGTGGAAAAGCAATTAGCCGTAGGGTTTCTAACCATGGTAGAATACCTTGAATGGTTGGCTAACATAGTGCCCTATACCTAAGAAAGGTGGGAAGGTCCACATGTGTGTGGACTACAGGGACCTCAACAAATCCTGTCAAAAGGATGAATTCCTTATGCCCAATATAGAAGTACTAGTAAACAACACAACCGATCATGTTATGACGTAATTTATTGACAATTTCGGAGGGAATAATCATATCAAAATGCACCCCGATTACATGGAAAAAATCATCTTCAAAACACAGTGGGGCACTTTTTGTTACACTGTCATGCCCTTCGGACTCAAAAATTATCGCGACCCGAACCCACCCTATGAAGATTAAGGGCAACGACCCACACTGCCACATGGACAGGCCGTACAAAATCACATAAATTGCATAGACTGATAAATCATATCAATAAATCAATAAATCATTTCATGCGGAAGTTACATCAAATGCAATTCATCTGATCATAAACCCAACTCCAATAACCATCAATCAAATATATCTCCAAGTGCTATTAGATCATCATGATTCACTAATCAAGTTTAACACCTCTACCTATGATACAATATTACAATTACCTATTATCTGATCAGCCTTACAGAGTACGCATTCAAATCATGACTTGGAGTTCACATCATCAATATTGTTCAATTGCTTGCCACTAACTCCATTAGATGCCTCATTTTGTTTCTTCTCTTATAGAGTTTGTAACACCCCAACCCGATTAAATAATAATTAAGTCACTAATTTTTAATTAGTGACCTTAAAAGAAATGATTAAGGAATTTAAGCGGGAAACAAACGATAATTCTGAAAGAATAGTTCCAAGACCTTAAGTAACGAGGTTAATTCCGAAGAGAAATAATCTACGGCTACGATTTACCAAATCAAAACATGAAAGAGTAAATATTAAATCACAAAGTGAAAATAATGCAAAAGGTTAAAATAAATAAATTAAATGCCAAACAAGGCATAAGGGGGGAAAATAGCAAAAAGGGAACCAAATTGTGAGGCCAAGGGGTTTTGAACCCTTGACCTAAAAAGGGGCAAAGTTTTAAAGCCCAAAAAGAATACCACTTGGGCTACCCACTATTTGTGTCTTATATTGCAAGTTATATGTATATATGTACAAAGTAACAAGGCCCCACCTCCCAAATTGGCCAATGGCCTTTCATGCAACCAAAAGAATTCTTTTAAAATGAAAACAATAAAATAGTAAGTGATATGATTATAAGTGTTGCGTGTGGGTAACCTCAAAATCAGAAAACCAGAATACAAAAGTGAAAGTGTGTGTTCAGACTTGTAGAGAGAGAGAGAGTTAGAGTGAGAAAGAAAGTTAGAGAGAGAGAGAGAGAGAGTGAAGATGAAGGAGGAGAAGAAAGAGAGCACCCTGCATGGCTGCCTGAACTGAAGGAGACCCCAAATCCAAACCGATTTGAGCTTAGAAGAAGGACGAGAGCACTGTTTGGAGGTATAAAACACAAAACTACCCATTTTTTCTCTCTAGAAATTCTCATATTTATAAACTATTTAGGCCTTTTTAAATGCATGCATGACATTAGGGTTTAGAAACTTAAATAAATCATGATGATTGGACCCTAAAACAGCCCTAGAGACCCTAAACCATGGAGATTCGCCATTGATGGACCACTTTGGAGCAGGTTTGAAAACATCTTCACCTGAACCAAGGTTGGGTTGTCAAGACCTCAAATAGAGGCCATTAGTGTCCCAAAAACACTTAGACGCGACCAAATAGCCTAGAAAAATACCTCCAAAACCTGACTTGCAGGTATGGGTTTTGAAGATCAATTTCACAAATCAACACCAAAACTGGGAATTTGAGAATGGGGGCTTGAACCTCATGACGAATGGGTCACAACAGAGAAAATCCCGTGCAATTTGGGTAAAAAATGAACCTGTATAACCGAGTTGTAGGTACGGTCCTAGAGAAGAGAAACTGAACTGTTGAGCTCGATTTAAGCTCTCAAATGGATGCCAAATTGTTCCCAAGACACCCAGAAACTCGAATCACCCAAGAACAGAGAGAAACACGTTCCAAAACCTCATGAAATTAAAGAAAAAGAAAATCGGGAATTAGGGCAACACGGGGGAAGAAGAAAGGAAGAAGATGAACAGTGCGTGGGTCGGGACCCGACCCATCGCATAAATGGGTTTAAATGAAACTACATCGTTTGGATAAAAGGATTTTAAATTTTAAAATGTAGGGCTGACGCTATCATGACATCAGCATTACACATTGAACCGGCCGAACCGGTTGGTTCAGTGAAATAGTGGATCGAATTCAGTTACAAATCATCTGAATCCTTTGGTTATTTTAGAAGTTTTAAAGAATTGCAATTGAACCCCCACTGTTTGGGAAAATATTACTAAGGCCCAAAGTCTTGAAGAATTATTTCAAATAAGCCCTTGGAAAAATAAATAATTAATAAAATAATTTATTTAATTATTTTATTAATTGGATAAAATTACTATTTTATCCTTGGACACTAAATGAGTCAAACGAAGTCTAAATAAAATAAATGAATAGTGTATTTCTACTATTTCGGGTATTCCAGACTTCAATGGTGGAGTCCAGTTTCAGAAATTAAGTCCCAAAAAAATGCAGACACATAAATGTTAAATGACTATATTGCCCCTAATACAATACGAAGCCCAAATGAAGTCCAAATTGGACGAAATTGATATCAATAGAAGCTCAAATAATTGTGAACTTGGATATATGACTAAATAATGATTTAGGGTCAGAATGTCATAAAATATAAATGACCAAAATACCCTTCAGTACGAAAAATACAAGTAAAGGCCAAAAATTTAATTGTCATAAGCGTAATTATGAAAATTTAGGAGCTAAATAAGACTCCGAAATAGTCAACGTACAAAATGAGAAATGACCAATGTGTCCCTGTGATCAAAAGCAGATACCAAATAAAGTCCAAAAGCCTTAAAAAATTTACGTATAAGATATGTGGAATGTTCTGAGGACCACGAAAAGTCCAGGGCAAGAAAAATAAATTACCATTTTGCCCCTGCATATGCTCGAAGCCAAATAAAAAGACAAGAGGGTCTAAATTGACTTTCTTAGACGTTCCGAACCCAACGGTGAGGTCCAAAACACCACAATAGGTACTGAAAAATAAGTCACATGAAAAATAAAAATTTATTTAGTCACTACTAATAGACCAGTAAGACCAATCCTAAGAAATTAGGATACGTCGGGTCTAAGATTAAATGAAGAGCATCAATTTATAGACAATTTGAAGTAAATGAGGAATTAATTGAATTCTTGATAAATTTGATTTTTAGGAATTTCGAAAGGGAAAAGGGAAAGCCACCAGTAGTGCTGACCTAGGAGAACAAGGTGAGTAACCCTGTATTTGAAATGGAGATTTAACTCTATATATTTGAAGAAGCTTTAAGTTCAAGTTATGTGAAGCATTTGAATATCAAATTCAGTCTTTATATGATTGCTGTTTTAAAATATTCTGTTATGACATGCTCCGTAAATGTTTTTATACAATTCCTTTCTTAGAAATATTGAGCATGTCCGAGTAAAATGTCAAATTTCCTTAAATATTCTGAATTTGATTATTCCAAGCATTTGAAGTCCTATTATAGAAGTTATATATTTCATGTTTTAAATACTCATGAAAAGTATCTATTGAAGAAGCCATGTGATAAATGTTTTATAAGATAAATGGTACTTAAGTACCACATGCGACATTGAAATCCTTTGGGATTCAACTATGACACGAAGAAATGCCCGGTAGCAGGATCTAATCCCCCAGGCAAATGAGATCGTAGCATTGCAGTAAAACAGAAGTCTGGTTTGAAACAGATTCCACCTAATTAAAGAGAAAAGATGACAAACGCTTTTGAAAATGGAAACAGGTTTTTACCCTCATTTTTATTATACATGTTTATATGCTTTTGAAGTGCATATACTCTACTTGAATAAATGTATGTTTAACTTGAATACTTTAAATGTTTCAAAGCTATATGTTTTAAGAATGCATATACTCTATGTTCTAAACGTACGAGCAATTTGTGATGAGTATTTTATAAACTCTCATGTACAAAACCACTACCAATTGAAAACCCCATGACGAATGCAGGAATTACTCACAAGCTTAGATTAGCTTACCCAGATTTTTATCCATCCCCCTTTCAGGTGATTCACGGCAGATCTGATTTTGACGTTGATGATGATGAGTCTGGTCGTTGGGAAGATATGTTTAAGTAGTTTCTTTTGGGAAACCTATGAACTCTAATAGTACATTTTGTATTAGTAGACAGTGTAAAGATGTGTATTAAACCTCTCGAGGCAGTGGACATGTAATGTTATAAAGTCTTTAAGTTTTGAGTTATGCTCTGAATGTATGATCATGTATACCGCAATGTAAGGAGCGGCAGTACCGGACGGATGTGCAAATTTTAAAATGAGAAAAGAAAAGAAAAAGGTTTTCATGCTTCCGCAAACCACATGTCGCACATCTATTCGATACCGCTGCTTATGTGAGCCTTGCCTCAGACTCCCGTGTCTACAAGCGGCGGTCTTTTCACAAGGTCTGCACAGGGCGAATTTCAGGGTCGTGACAGAGTTACCTAAAAAGAATAGATATAAATATAGAGTGAGCTAATTTAGCTCAGTACGTAAACTCCT
Organism: Nyssa sinensis; assembly: GCA_008638375.1. Lineage (NCBI taxonomy): Eukaryota > Viridiplantae > Streptophyta > Magnoliopsida > Cornales > Nyssaceae > Nyssa > Nyssa sinensis. The sequence continues at coordinate 27,974,588 of CM018039.1, read as the reverse complement.
CACTTCGCCATGGGTCAAGGTTAGGCTCAAAAGATTGATAAGAATCATAATGAACAAGAATGGTATCAAATCGAGATATGAATAATAGGAATGCCACAATAGCCAATCACTAGCAAATGGATAAATCTCAAAGGCACATCCTAAGATAGATCAACAGAATAAATATAAGGAATGGCATGAACAACATATAGCTGCCACAGTGATAAAATATCAATCTACATCCAAGGATAGACAAACACATCATCAACAAGTAGCATATCAATAGATAAACCATGAACAAGCTCACAAAAAGTATCTTAATCAAAAGTATATCATTAATATAAGCGTGCCAATATATCAACGAGTTATGAGTATGTCATTAGAATATCAATGAATGATATAAGATGCTAACAGAACAGTTGTTAACACATATATGCCTCAAGAGTGCCTATCTAGGGTTTGCTGGTCTGACAGCGCCCTCATGTGCCCGGGTCCAACCTCTCCCAAATCACTATATCTAGGTTCTGTTGGTCTGACAGCGTCCCTCACGCGCCGAAGTCCAGCCTCCCCTAAATCAATAAATAACATCAGAGCTCTGTACATATAACATGTCCCTCATGGATTAGGCTACTCCCAAACATCGACCTATAGGTCCTCAAGCATATGTGAATCAGACGGACATTATGACAGATCACAACTCCAGGTACTCAATAATATCATGATCATCATGTTTCCACAAGTGATGTACAGGTTGTGGAAAAACATACAAACTAGCATGGAAATGTCAAATAATCAACAAGGATATCAATAATCATGATCTCAATGAATTAACAATAGAAGCAAGTATCAAATCATGGAAATCAGTATCATCAAGAAGGTATAGAGTACGAACTGGCAGCATCAAGAAGTGAATGTGACATGGCTAGGAATAACACATGGTAAAGTTTGGGTTTACTTACCTTGAGTTTTTATCATTGCATTTCTATCCAATTATCATAATAACTTTTCCATAGCTCTCTTTCTCATTTTCCGTCATTTGAATGGTCCTATAATCATGGATTAGATATATATATATATATATATAGCACATTGAATCAATATTTATTTCGTCATTATCCTTCTGGTAAGCTCATAAGTCATAAGGACGCATTCACCATTTTTAGTTTATTACCGGGTCTTGTATATACATTTTCGAGTCTTTTGGATCTCATTTTGTATCTATTTTAGATCATCGGGACACATCGATCATTTTCTATTTTATACTTTGACTGTTCTGAAGTCTTATTTTGACTCTCAATTTTCATAATTATGCTTATGACAGTCAATTACATTATATTGACCATCTTTTAAAATTTATTTGGCCTTTACTTTGTATTTTTCATGCTTAGGGGTATTTTGGTCAGTTCATATTTTATGCAAGTCTGACCCCGAATCATTATTTAGTCATTCATACAAATTCACAATTATTTGGGCCTCTATTGGTATCAATTTCTTCCCATTTAGACTTTATTTGGGCTTCGTATTGTATTAGAGATATTTTGGTAATTTTACATCATATGGTGGGACCATCTCGGAGTCCCCGGATGTTTAATCTAACATTTTCATTGTGTCCAGAACGTCCAAAAATGTTAAGATAGCCTTTTCAGGATCTCAATTTAGATTTTATTTGCTTTATTTATGGCCTAAGGGTAAAATAGTCATTTTATCCTATTTATAAAATAATTTAATTAATTATTTCATTATTAAATTATTTTTCCAAGGATTTATTTGATTAGAATTCCCATTTCTCGGGCCAGAATAGAATTATTCAGAATTTTTGGGGTCAAACCGTAATTAGAAAAGTTCTGGTTTTCTTTATTTTATTTGAATTGTTGAACCAAAGGGTTCTTGGGTTAAAACCCTAGACTGGCCTAAAAACCCTGTGAACCAGTCGATGCAGGTTACTTTAGAGAACCGGAGTTGCATTACCCTGCTATACTCCTTATCCACGTTTAGGTTTGCCCTTGTTTCAGATTTCTGATTTATTAGCCTTATACCCAAACAGTCAAGATTCCATTTAAAAATAGGTTCAAAACGACACAATTTAGTTACCTGTGGTGGCGTTCGGTCAGGTCTTGACCCAACCCGAGTCCAACCCAACTGACCCGTCTTCCCCACGATTTTCTAGCACCTTCTCCGGTGTCTTCTTCAGCGCCGGTGCTAGAACTACAGATTATTTTTTGACTGTTTCTTCTTATTTTGACCTCTATTTTTGGAGATGTTTATATCCAATCGATCCTAGGACCCTCAGAAAATCATTTGGGACTGTTTTGGACCTAAAACAATATAGTTTCCGACCCCCATTTGAGTTTTCCGGCCATACACCGGTTGGCCATAAAATGGTCATTTCTTGACCTTTTTCCTTGATTCCAACTATTTTAGGACCCTAACATGATTTTCTACTCATTTCTATTCACAAAACCAAGTTTAGTTCAACTTGAAACTTTCCAAATTTGGGCCATGAGTTACAATTTTTTTTTCCTAGGATTTTCCTTTAGTTTTTCTTACTGTTTTTGGTTCCTAATTGTTCAGGAATTACTCTACTATGGTAATATTACCTAAGAATTAAAATTGAGACAACAAAAACTAAATTTGTCACGAACCCGAAACCCACCCTTATGCGGATCTCGTGTCGTGGGGCCGACCCAATAGCCGTCCCTACTTTTTTCATTCTTTTACCAATGATAACAATAAGAAATATAACCATAACATTAAAGTGCGGAAGTCTTAATACATCATTGTTTCAAAACTAAATAAGTCTGACAAATCCCAACGTAAACCAACATAACTTAAACATAAACCCTCGTTTCAGGTGGTGAATGCATGGGAGAACTACTGTATTCTACTGTGCTCCTTAACTGTCTCCCTAACGCTTTGAATCTCCTACTGTGGTTCCATAACATGCTCACCTGAAAAAAAATTTAGTAAGGGGTGAGCTACAAACTCAGTAAGTAGAAGCCTATCCCCAATACGGGTGGGGATGACATAAATGAATACAAGTCAAGGTAACGTGATAGCCAATCATGATAACGATTTCAGTCAACTGTAAAATGCCTCAATGGCCAATAAATGACAAGGTACAATAACGGTCAAAAGTACCAATGAATGACAACGTACAATAACCGTCAAGAGTAACAACGTAGCATGAATATAGAATAGGCTCAATGAATACAATCAATATAAATACTGCCACAATGAAACGGTCACAATCAAGTCCAATAAAACAAAACCAATCAACATAGAACTATATCAATAACATGGATGATGCCTTTACTCTATTCAGGGTTTGGTAGACCCTCAGTCTTTTGGGGCCCGGCATACCCCCCATTAACATAAATGCATATAAAATGCCCATTAACCTTACTGCGTAAAAACGCCATAATTGCCATATGTCTTTTTGACCCGTAGGTCCCAGTCAATCAGATAGCATCAGATAGGTAATGTGACTGAGCACAAAACCCAGCACTTAACATAAATTAAGATTCTATAGTATTCCATATGAATGTACAAAACATGGAACATCATAACGTAACATACAGTAAATGGATATCAATGAAATGAATCAGTCATGCAACATCAACCAATAGGCATCCACCAGGTAGAGCAATATCCATGGTGGGAAAACAATGACAATGAGTACATATAAGAGTACAAGATTGGCAGTAATAGAAAGAACGTGGCTTGGAAACCACGTATCAAAGATAGGAATCCACTTACCTCATCAACGTCTTAATATCCCGTGACTTTCTCCTTTCCTTTTGACTTGCCTATAAATCAATAAACACGTTTCAGCTTTCATATCATTTACCGAATTTATGCCTCGTTACTCTAAATACCTCCCTTACTAATTTATGTTTTATGATTTCTATTTTAAACTTAATTTACCCAAGGGCAACATGGTCATTTACGTGTCTCTACTTTTTGGGTTCTGTTTTCATAATTTGGACTCCACCGTTGAGTCCAGTAGGTTTGAATTAATAAAAATTCACTATTTACTTAACTAAATCAGAGTCTGTTTGACTCAGCTTCGACGTAGGGGTATTTTGGTCATTTTGACATTCTATGGGTATTTTATTTTATTTTATTTTTTTCGGGACTCCGTCTCGTAAAATGGACCTCACCATTAAATTCAGTGGGTCCAAAATAGTAAGTTTTCATTATTCATTCTACAAATTTACGCGTCGAAATTAAATTTGAAATTTATTCATTTAAACCATTTATTTACATTAATTAATCTAGCTAATACATATTAGTATTTGAGGCCCAAACAGACCACATGTGCCTTGGTGGCACAGTGGCTAAGCTTCTCACCCTTTCCCCTTTGGTCACAGGTTCAATTCGCTGCCCATACCATTTTTTCATTTTCTGTTAATACATGTTTCATTTTTTTTTTTCATTTCCCGTTCAAGTTTAAGCCAACCATTGGATAGCTCTCCTTTCTAACCAAACACTATCTAAACTCGAATTTAAAAATTTACCTATGAAGTACAAGTGTTGGGCAGTCATCTGAATGGGTGGGTCGGGTCAGACCCGACCTGGTTTGGCCAAAATAAAATCGGAAAACAGCAGCCGCGCAGCAGCCTTTTCCAGCGTACAAGTTGTCTTCTTCGTCAACGGCGACTCGCCGGTGACGGGTTTCTTGCAGTTTTTCAGCGGGGTTAACACCTACGAGTTATGGGCAACTCAAATCTACCGTCGGATTTCAAATCGGAGTGCCGGAGCACTCCCAAAATGACCGGAACAGTAGCGCACAAGGGGCTAGTGCGGTTTTCCGGCAGCCCCTTTTTTCTTCCGTTTTTCTCTATTTTTCTCTTACGGTTTCAATCCCGATTTGATTCTAAAATTTCCCTACACCCAAGAGGATCAATTACCCATGATCTAGCCCAATTAATCGCAACAAAATCGCCCCACCCGATCAGTTTTTCTCCTCTGTTTTCACTGTTGCGCCCAGTTTTAAATTCTGTCCGGTTTTGTTAAATTTTTGTTTTCCTTGATTCAATTCTAACAATTTCAACACTAACTATATCCATGCATAAATCAAATAAATTCCCATGCTTCACAAAATCTATATCAAGCAATAATTCATGCTTTGAACAAAATTAAACACTGAAAATTACTCACACTCACCCAATTGTGCGTACAGAGCGATCACGGCTTTCACTTCCGAATTCACTGCCGAGACCCGGTTTGTCTTGGCTCGTTTCCTCCTCCGCTTCTTTCACAACTCACGCAAGGTGCCCCTTGGCCTATCTCCTCCTTCTTCTTCCTCTTTTCCTTCCTTTTCTTCCTCTGTTCTAGCGACCAGCCGTCCCTCTGTTTCTGTTTTTTTTTTTTTTTTTTGTTTCCTTTTGGTTCTAATGAAATGCTAATGCAATGCCTGCTTATATAAAACCAACAACCGCCCCTCACTCGATCTCTCTCTCTCTCCCGTGCCCTTCCAGGTTCTACACTTCAACTTCCCCCCCATCCGTTTTTTTTTCTTCTTTTCTTTTTCCTTCGGTTACACCAGTTACACCACACACACATATCTACATATATATATATATATAATTATATATAGCCGTATGTATGTACATATATATATATATATGTTGTCTACATATTAATTTCCTAATTAGTATTTTATTTCAAATTCTCTTCTTTGTTTATTTATTTTCTTTTTATTTCTAAATTTTTACTTTAATTATTTATTTATTTTTTTCTAATTCTTATTTCATTTTTATTTTCCATTTTGTTTTCTCCCCTTTTTAATTTTATTTCTTTTATTATTGTCATCCATTTATCGTGACCTTCATCCGTACATTCCCATTATTGAAATTTAACCAAATTTATTTCGTTATCGTAACATTAGACCATATTGGCTCGGTTACAATGGGTCAGGGTATTACAAAATTGGTCACCTATTTTGTGACTTTTCTTTCTCCTAGAATTTTTCCAATTTTTCCTCCCTTTTCTTCCTCCACACTTCAACTCCCTCTCTCTCTCTCTCTCTCTCTCTCTCTCTCTCTCTCTCTCTTAATCTATCCATCTAACTGACCTTGGGTCGGTGGTGTTGCCACATGCCCACTTTCTTTTTCTTTTTCTTTTTTTCTTTTCCTTCCACCTGCCCTCTCTTCTTTTCTTATTTCCTTTCCACTTGTTACCTAAGCCACAACACACGCCACACACACCACATGCACTCGCAACAGCACTCACCTACACACAGTTCTGTGTATATATATATATTTTTATTTTCATGTACATATATTAATCCCCCACACACACACACACATATATATATGCATATACATACATATATATTTTTATTAATAATTAATTTGTTTTAATTTTTAATTTTAATTTTTTCTTTTTTTCTTTTTTAAGTCGACTCAGGTCAGTGGCTTGTGCCACCCGGCTTTCTCTCTTTTTATGGCTTTCATTTTTCTCTCGTGATACTTTATGGCTTTTATATTTATCGTGGCCTAATTTTCATAATTATCACCATTTTATCCTTAATATTTAATTTAGTAAATTAATTCTCGATAATCGAGTCGGGTTGTTATATTCTCTCCTCCTTCAAAGAGCTTTGTCTTCAAAACTCGAGCGTTCACTTCCAAAACATTCCATTATCTTTACACACCAATTCCATCATTATAGTTCCCATTTAACTCTGTTTCTGAGTCTCATTAGTAATATTAAAATACTATGTCCTCAAGCAAGAAAGTTTTCACACAAGGTTCACAATCCTTTCGTACTCCTTTTTACTTTACCGTCATATTTTCTTTTATATTCATAAATGCCATTTGGTTTTTATAAGGATGATTTACTCACGTGCCCTTTGTATCATAATGTTTTCTCATAGGAGGGGTAATTTTAGATTTATTTGTAATATTCATTCGTGATTCTCAAGCATGTATCCATTTCTACGGATTGCTCAAGTTGGAGGTTCGCATATATTTCATTGACACAACCGTATTTGTTTTTGGATTCATATGCATTTATCTATTAAATTTAATAGGTTGAGGAAATCTATTCCTCTATTCCAGGTTATCAATAGAGACCTTTATAGACTTTTGATTTCTCATTTCTTTATGGAATAAAGTATAGCAATGATACTCAGTTCGTCTCTTCCTTAAGTCTTGATAGGCTTATTATTAGGCTGATTCAAATTTCTTAGGGTAGTCTTTTATCGTTTCATCATATGACAGTCTATTTTTGAAAGCATTCCTAACTGTGATATCATATTTGGTTCGCCTTGAACTTCCCACATCATTTTTGAACAGTTCAGATCTTAAAGTCTTATTATTTTTTAATTTGGTCATTATTTTGTTTTCTCTAACCTTTTGCTCAAAAAGTTATTCAATGTCTAATTTTCATACCCATCATATTCAGTTTTTCATCATATATTATATTTTTCTCCTCAATCGTTATTCAATTTTTACATATTTGCTCTCGTAGAGAATTTATTCAACCATATAAGGAGTTTCTCCTATATTCTGCGTTTTCAAAGCCACACTGTGAGGTGATTAATCTTATTCGTAGTCAAAGATTTCATATCATATTTTAATATTGTTTAAATCAATTTGCCATCCTATCATTTTATTGTCATATTTGACATTCAAAATTTATCAAGACTATATCAAATTTTTCCCACCACGGAAGTTCTCAACTTCCTTAATATTGATTACGCCCAAAGAATAACGCGGTAGTTGTAGTGTAACTTTGGGGTGTCGATTCCACAGGGAGACTAAATTAAAAGAATAATAAACAGAATTTCTGAAACTACAGAAGTATTAGACGGTTAACGAGAAAAGAAAATATAAAAAGTGATTTTTGAATGCAAATTAAAAATTAAACAAATTGATTAATGGAAGAAAATACTCAAATTAACGAACAGTAGAGTTTCGGGAATCCCTTGCACATATATGGTATTTTAATTATTTTTAATTCACTGATAACTCAATTGAGAAATTAAATTCCAAAAATCTCAATCAGAAGATATAAAATTATGAACCAAAATTAAACTGAAAATAACCTTTTGAAAAATCATTCAACACTTTTAAACCACTCAAATTATTATTCACATTGAGAAAACCCAACGACGACAATATATCTAACGAGCAATACTGCAGAAGAGAATTGAATCAATATAAATAACTAATTGTTCCAAAAATAATCAAAACATTAATCTATTCGATAGAAAAAAGCATGACTGAATCTATAAACAGACTGAACCCTTTAATTATTCAGAAAATAAAATCCAACAATAAATTATGAATGATTATCAAAGAATTTAATAAGTGAAAACCACGCACAAGAATCAAAAATAAATTAAAACAATTATCTATGATGTAAGTTCATCCTTAACTCCACTTAAAAATTTAGTTACTCATGTACAGAATAAATAACGTAAATCTCACAAAAAAATAATCTATCATGACGTCACTGCGCTAGTTTTTTTCTTTTTCCTGTTCAGTCTTGCACAACCGCACAGCCGCAGCTCTTGTTCTCTTTTTCCTCCCTGTGCACCGCAGCTGCCGTCCTTTTCTTATTTTTTCTTTAGGTTTTTGGTTTTCTTTTTTTTTTATCCCTTCATGCCGCTTCACTTGATTCAGCCTACCGCACACAACCAAGCCCAGCGCCTCACACACGCACAAGCCCAGCGACGGGCCCACTGTTGACCCCTCTTTCCTGATTTTCTTTCTTTTTTCAATGCCAACCGCATGCCTCTTGTTTCTGTTTAATCTCAATAGCAGCCGCCGTCCTCAAGCTTCACTCCAGCACCGGGCCCCACTTCATGAACCAAATAGCCGCTGGTCAACAGCCAAGCCCTTCACACCTTTTAAAGCCCAAGCCAACTACAGCCGTTTATTTACTGCTTTGCCTTGCATCAAGCCCCATTTTGACTTTTCAACTTTTAATTTCTTTTGACTATTCTTCACTTTTTCCTTGCCTTTTTTTTTTTCTTTCTTTTTCTTCTTCTTCTCTTTTGTCTTGGCTACACTATTGCTCAGCCGTACAACCAAGCCCCCTTCTAATTCTTTTTATTTCTTCTTTTCCAGTCGCATATGCACACAGCCATAATGTTCAAGCCCATTTTGCCATTAGATAACGATGGAATCTCGATTTGAGTTCTCCACGAAAGTTGTAGCCCTGGATGAGTAGAAAATTTTAGGCTTAAAAACCACCTGATTTGGACTTTGAAAGCTCAAGTTATGGCTCCTTCAAGTTGGCTGGACGGACATGTTCATAACAGCTTTCCAGGCCTGTCTTTGAAATAATGTTTGGAGGCCAAACGAACTCCAATTTTTGCAAAGCAGACCTTTTTAAAAAGCCCAAGACGTCCTCTAAAACTTTCATGAAGATTACTTTCTCATTCCTGAAACTCTAACGCCATCCAAATCTCAATTGAAACTCAATGGTCGAATCTGCCAAAAAGCCAAAAATAGTTCCAAAAATATTAAGTGTAAAGCGTAATTGCAAACTATCTCTCGCCAACAAATAATGCAATATTTGAGATATAAAATCTTATAAATTAATGCTCAAATACCTCTTATTGTAAATAGAAATTAAATAAAATAATATCAATTATATTCTCGCATTTCTATCCACTTTCTAGCATTTTAATCAAATAATGGGATATTTAGAGTGCACTTTTGCGCACTCATCAAATATCTAATATCACAGATCTAGTTATTTTTACTTCCTACCCTAATCAAAATTGTCCTTGTAGTATTTCGAAGAATTATGTATTACTTATCATAGTTATTGACTTCTCAAGCTTTTCTAGGTACTTACTACAACTTCAGTTTCTTTAATCGTCAAATCACATCAATCTTTAAGGGTCATTCAGAATCATAAATCATTTACCTTTTAGCATAGATTCAACTAACCCAACAAAATACTGCCACAATTAGGTCATATCATCACCTACATCAACAAGATCCATTAAATTTTTCCAATGATCTTTATTATACATCAACCTTCTCTTGGAATCATTACATTTCATCCTATTCGGTCTAACAGTCTCACTTATTCAATAATTGTCTTCCAAGGCTTTCTTTGTCTTTAACCTGTCAAGGTCTATCTATGACTTATTCAAAAATCCTTACTTTTCTAATATATCATCAATCCATCCAAAGTCTCAAACCCCACATGTCACTATCCATTTAGTTTTTCACAGACTATTTCTTTGTTATCATATCATCGACTTCCCACAATTTCACAATCTCGAGTCTGTCTCTCAATTCACTGATCAATTCATAACTCAGATATCTAGGAATCATTAACCTCAATACTAGAATAATTCTTTCTAAAATCCTTAACCTTTGCCTTTAAGTATACTACTATCTCCCAAAATCACTATGCATTTGATTATTTTAATCGCCCTAGAATCGCTAATTTTAGTCATAGCATAGCCTTTCCCAAAGATTATTAACCTTAGTACCTAAACACTCTATCATCTCCAAAAATCACTCATTCATTTAATCATCTAAGTCACTCAATAGTCCACAAATCCAATTATGGGATGATTTTTTCCAAAGAATCATTAACCTATGACGATAATATAATCCTTGAATTCTCAAAATCATAAATTTCACTCATAAGCCTACTTTTGTCTCCCAAGAATTATTGATTATCTAATCATCTTAGTCACCCAAAAAAACATCAACTTTAATCATTTTTCCAAAGATCATTAACCATTGCTCTGATACCACTCTATCGCGACCCGTAACCCACCTTATGTGGATTAAGGGCAACGGCCGACACTGCCACACGGATAGGCCGTACAAAATCAAATGAATCGCATAGACTGATAAATCATATCAATAAATTAGTAAATCATTCCATGTGGAAGCTACACCAAATGCAATTCATCTGATCATAAACCCAACTCTAATAACCATCAATCAAATATATCTCCAAGTGCTATTAGATCATCATGATTCACTAGTCAAGTTTAACACCTCTTCTTATGATACAATATTACAATTACCTATTATCTGATCAGCCTTACACAGTACGCATTCAAATCATGACTTGGAGTTCACATCATCAATATTGTTCACTTGCTCGCCACTAACTCCATTAGATGCCTCATTTTGTTTCTTCTCTTATAGAGCTACCTGAAAATAATAGATATAAATATAGAGTAAGCTAATTTAGCTTAGTAAGTAAACTCCTCACTCCGTCATGAGTCAAGGTCAGCTCAAAAGATTAATAAGAATCATAATGAACAAGAATAGTATTACATTGAGATATGAATAATAGGAATTTCACAGTAGCCAGTCACTAACAATTGGATAAATCTCAAAGGCACATCCCAAGATAGATCAACAGAATAAATATAAGGAATGGCCTGGACAACATATAGCTGCCACAGTGATAAAATATCAATCTAGATCCAAGGATAAACAGACATATCATCAACAAGTAGCATATCAACAGATAAACCATGAACAAGCTCACAAGGAGTATCTGAATCAAAAGTATATCATTAATATAAGCGTGCCAATATATCACCGAGTCATGAGTACATCATCAGAATATCAATGAATGATATAAGATGTTAACAGAACAGATGCTGACATATATATGCCTCAAGAGTGCCTATCTAGGGTTTACTAGTCTGACAGCGCCCTCATGTGCCCAGGGTCCAGCCTCTCCCATATCACTATATCCAGGTTCTGCTGGTCTGACAGCGCCCCTCACGCGCCGAGGCCCAGCCTTGCCCAAATTAAGCAAATAACATCAGAGCTTTGTACATATAACATGTCCCTTATGGATTAGGCTACTCCCAAACATCGACCCAGTAGGTCCTCAAGCATATATGAATCAGACGAACATTGTGACAGATCACAACTCCAGGTACTCAATAATATCATGATCATCATGTTTCCACAGGTGATGCACAGGTTGTGGAAAAACATACAAACTAGCATGGAAATGTCATATAATCAACAAGGATGTCAATAATCATGATCTGAATGAATCAACAATAGAAACAAGTATCAAATTATGGAAATTAGTATCATCAAGCAAGTATAGAGTATGAACTGGCAGCATCAAGAAGTGAATGTGACATGGCTAGGAATAACACATGGTAAAGTTTGGGTTTATTTACCTTGAGTTCTTAACATTGCATTTCCATCCAGTTATCACAATAGCTTTTTCGTAGCTCTCTTTCTCATTTTTCATCATTTGAATGGTCCTATAATCATGGATTAGAAATATATAGCACATTGAATCAGTATTTATTTCATCATTATACTTCTGGCAAGCTCATTAAGTCATAAGGATGCATTCGTCATTCTTAGTTTATTACTGGGTCTTGTATATACATTTTTGAGTCTTTTTGGATCTCAATTGGTATATGTTTTAGATCTTTAGGACACATCGATCATTTTTCATTTCATACTTTAACTGTTCTGGAGTTTTATTTCGACTCTCAATTTTCATAATTATGCTTATGACAATCAATTACATCATATTGGCCCTCTTTTAAAATTTATTCAACATTTACTTTGTATTTTCTATGCTTAAGGGTATTTTGGTCAGTTCATATTTTATGCAATTCCGACCCCGAATCATTATTTAGTCATTCATACAAATTCATAATTATTTGGGCCTCCATTGGTATCAATTTTTTCCAATTCAGACTTTATTTGGGCTTCATATTGTATTAAGGATATTTTGGCAATTTTACATCTTATGGTGGGACCACCTCGGTGTCCCTAGATGTTCAATCTAACATTTTCATTGTGTTTGAAACGTCCAAGATTGTTGAGATAGCCTTTTTCGGATCTCAATTTGGGCTTTATTTGCTTTATTTATGGTCGAGGGGTAAAATAGTCATTTTACCCTATTTATAAAATAATTTAATTGATTATTTGATTATTAAATTATTTTTCCAAGGATTTCTTTGAATATAATTCCCAATTCTTGGGCCAGAATAGAATTATTCAAAACTTTTGAGGTCAAATCATAATTTAAAAAAGTTCTGGTTTTCTTTATTTTATTTAAATTATTGAACCAAAGGGTTCTTGGGTTAAAACCCTAGACCGGCCCAAAAACCTTGTGAACCAACCGATGTAGGCTACTTCAGAGAACTGAAGTTGCATAAGCCTGCTATACTCCTTATCCACGTTTAAGTTAGCCCTTATTTCAGATTTTAGATTTATTAGCCTTATACCCAAACAATTGAGATTCCATTTAAAAACAGGTTCGAAATGACACAGTTTAGTTACTCGTGGTTGCGTTCGATCGGGTCCTGACCCGACCCGAGTCCAACCCAACTGACCCTTCTTTCCCACAATTTTTCGGTGCCTTCTCCGGCGTCGTCTTTAGGGTCGACGCCGGAACTACAGATTATTTTTTGATTGTTTCTTCTTATTTTGACATCTATTTTTGGAGATGTTTATATCTAATCGACCCTAGGACCCTCATAAAATCATTTGAGACTGTTTTGGACCCAAAACAATATAGTTTCTGACCCCTACTTGAGTTTTTCGGCCATGCACCAGTTGATCATAAAATGGTCATTTCTTGTCCTTTTTTCTTTGATTCCAACTGTTTTAGGACCCTAACACGATTTTCTACTCATTTCTATTCACAAAACCAAGTTTGGTTCAACTTGAAACTTTCTTAATTTTGGCCATGAGTTAGTGACTTTTTTTCTTGGATTTTCCTTCAATTTTTCCTACTGTTTTTGGTTCCTAATTGTTCAGGAATTACTCTACTATGGTAATATTAATTAAGAATTAAAATTGAGACAACAAAAACTAAATTTGTTACCTATTTTGTGACTTTTCTTTCTCCTAGAATTTTCCAAAATTTTCCTCCCTTTTCTGTTTTCTTCCTTCATGCTTCAGCTCTCTCTCTCTCTCTCTTAATCTATCCATCTAACCGACCTTGGGTCGGTGGTGTTGCCACATGCCTACTTTCTTTTTCATTTTTTTTTCTTTTCCTTCCACCTACCCTCTTTTCTTTTCTTATTTCCTTTCCACTTGTTACCTAAGCCACAACACACGCCACACACACTACATGCACTCCCAACAGCACTCACCTAAACACACAGTTCTGTGTATATATATATTTTTATTTACATGTACATATATTAATCCCACATATATATATATATACACATATATACATACATATATATTTTTATTAATAATTAATTTGTTTTCATTTTCATTTTTAATTTTAATTTTAATTTTTTCTTTTTTTCTTTCTTTTAAGCCAACTCAGGTCGGTGGCTTGTGCCACCCGGCCTTTTCTCTTTTTATAGCTTTCATTTTTCTCTCGTGATACTTTATGGCTTTTATATTTGTCGTGGCCTAATTTTCATAATTATCGTGATTTTATCCTTAATATTTAATTTAGTAAATTAATCCCCGATAATCGAGTCGGGTTGTTATAAAAATGCAGGGGCTACATAGCAAAGGGCAGCAACCATTATCTTACATGACCTGATCCACAAAGAGGTTGAGGTATACGTTGATGACATGATCATAAAATCCAAAGATAGGGAGAGTCACCCCACTACCCTTAAACAATTCTTCGAAAGAATCAGGAAGTACCAAATGAGGCTAAACCCCTAGAAGTGTGTATTTAGGGTTCCATCTGGCAAGCTCTTAGGCTTTATGGTAAGTCAAAGAGGAATCCAGTTCAACCCTACAAAGGCCCAGGCAATCATTAAAATGCCTGCTCAAAAAATTGAAAAATAAGTTGAGGGCTTCCTTGGGAGACTACAATACATCAGCAGGTTAATATC